>ML820573.1:99560-147916 GCA_009831015.1 Picea engelmannii
GGAAATTACTAAAACAGGTCACAACAACATTATAATCAATCCTACATTACAATACAACTACAACCATTGTCTGGATCCTCCATGCACGAGTGTTTCAACAAATATTTAAACAAGATGATGAAAGAAGTTGACTTCTATTAATGTGAAAGTCTCAGGTCTCATACAAAACCAAAGAACAACTCTGTTATAAGAATATTACAAAATAGGGAGCTCTACTAAACCAGTTGACGACCATAACAAAATCTTGAACTGATCTATTTATACTTAGATCAGTCCACAACTGCCAAGAGTGTGATCTGGCCATCCCATTCAAGGCTTTACGTCTATTCATCCTTCTTTCATATTGTGTGTGCATCCTTCTGTCAGATGCAAGCTCAGATCATCATGGGCCTACAGGAAAAACCGTCCATCATGGTACCTCAGGCTAAAAACTTTGTCTCCACGGCTAGACCCTCCATGATTTCTATTTACAGAGTGAGTCGAGGTTTCAACCACCACTCCTTTTTCATTAACTGTGTTATCACATTAAGTTGCCTTGGGTATTTTATCCCTTAGGTTTAATTTTTATCTTTTAGACTTTAGTTTAGTTTTATTTTTCTTTGTGTGATTTTCTTAGGTTAGTTTGAACAAATAAAGACTTGTGGTTTTGGCCCACTTTTGGCCCACACTTAGATTTTTAAGCCTAGGTTCATTCTATGGATTATGATTTTGAATCACCTCTTGACTTGACATCAAGCATAACCCATTCCATTATCTTAATGACTTGATACACCACTCCATCCATTCATACTCTTTATCCTTGCCATGTTGTCCCTATGTCTGATTAAAAGGGGGTCAAATCAAATTTTTGAAAAAAAGGTGCTGCCAACTCACTAGGAGTTTCCGTAGCGCACCTTTGTCCTTTGATATTTGCCATAATTTTTCATAATCAGTTGAGGTCATGTTTTATCTAGTTTTCAGTGCCCTTGTTCATTAAAAGAGAATATGAAGATCTCGTCATTTATGAGGCTTGCTAACGGTTTAAGAATTTGAATTTTTGTTCAAGCTCGGCGCTGCTAAAATCATAAGTTCAGACCAGCTGCAGTCTGCACTACGAGATCAACTGTCAAAGCTAAATTGGAGGCTGAGGTGGATGTATCAGTTTCCTAACTTGTGAAAATCCTCCATTATCAGTCACAATCTCCAGGTATTTCGTGATCCCTCTCCATTGCATAGCAAACTATTGAGATACCTTTGCCTCAAATTTTGGTAGCACTCGACGATGCAGACTACTTCCCCTCTCATCCATTTGCATCTGTATATGTCCTCCCACAGAATTTGCAGCCATTATCACCTGAATTTCATCTATTCTAGAGGCCAATTCGTATTGCTCCTGAATATTGAGTACCAGTGCAATCACTTGGTCCTTGTGTGCACACTGCGCTACAAAAATATGCTACTAAAACTACACTACATATCCCCTAGTTCATGCGCTATGTTTTACTTGGATTGGTCAGTGCTATCTTTTGTATTCAAAGACCCATGCATCAATATATTCCTCTCACTGTATCATCATTCATTCACCTTAATATCCTTCCAAATCTTTGATGACCATAGTGTGGTGATGTAAGACTAGACAATGCATCCTTGCCTTCCATTACTCAAAATTTATTTCTCTCAATTTCAAAGAAAAGCCATCAAAGTAGTCTATTGTTAATTCAAGGTGAGTTAGAGGAAATCCCGAGAGAGAGAGAAACCATTAGCCACTGTCATTTCTCATTAAGCTTTGCCTCTATTTGTTTCCTTACCCCTCACTACACCACAACCTTTGATCCCCTTTCTATATCCATGGAGACACCATAAAAGAAGAAATCTCACAAGGGAGGGAGTGTGGTAAGTACTGAACCCTATGAAATGCAGCTGTTTGATGCTGAGCCAATGGTCAGGGAGGTTTTTTAAAGGGTTGTATGCCTCTCTTTTTCCCAAAACATGCAGAGGGGGCACCCTGAAGTAGCAAGACAGTTTGCATTACATTTTGATGGCCTTAAGACTAAGGTGGGAAACTTTGATTTTGAGGTATCTGAAGCCTCTATTGTAGCAGCCACTGGGATTCCTAATACTAGTGAGAGGTGGTTTAAATCCATGATCCTAAATGTTTCCTTCTCCAAGGAATTCTTCAAACCAGACTATTAGACAAACAATTTGTCCAAGGGAGTGCCTAGAAGCCACTTGGTTGAAGGTTTTGATAAAATGCTGAAGATCATCTAGAGATACTTTACATGTGAGGGGAGGTTTAACATGTTATACCCGTACCATATAAGGCTCTTGCTACATTTTACTAGTAAATATGCAATGAATATCCCTTTCTACCTTTTGAGGAGCATGGAGAATATGTATGATAGAGTCCAAGCCAAGTCCAAGGTTGTGGACACTAGTGTTGTTCACTCTGGATTGATCAGGATGTTGGTGATAGAAGAGTTGAAGAAGAGGAAAATTCCTTGGGAACAATTCATTGTTTCTGCCCATATGCAGTTGGATATAGCCTCTATTCCTCAGTCTAAGATGCATATCCCTTTGCCATATACTAGTGTTTCTCCAACAGGAACAAGAAGGAAAAGAAAAATCAAAGCCTCTACTCAAGACAAAGAAGTCATCAAGGAAATTGAATAAGAAGAGAGGGAGGTTCATCAATCTCCACATAGATATTTTTCACCTCCTCCTGCACCTGAATTGGAAGAAATCCCTTAATCCACCAAATCCACAACCAAGAAGGGAAGGAAATTGCATTTCTCTTCACCTGCTCCAGCAGCTAAGATCAAAATTAGGAAGCCTTTTACTAGATCATCAACCCTCAAGGAGTCTGTTGAAACATAAGGCTTACCCAAGGTTTTAGTTCCAAGGAAAGAGAAAGATAAGGGTAAAGGAATTGAGAAGCCTATTTGGGTGATAGAAAGAGCCCCTATGCAGTAAAAAGATAGAGGTAAAACCATTGAGAAACCTATTGAGGTTATCGACATCAGCACTCCACCTAGTAATCAGACTTTCAAAATATTGATCAGACAGATCAAGGAGGCTAGGAAGGAGGTTGCTTGTTTGAAAGAATAAAGTTTATCTGAGAGAATTAAGATGAAGGAGCTCATGGATATGTATAGTGACACCCTTGATCTGGAAAAAATTTCAGCAAGAAGAGCCCTGCCTCTCCATAAGAAACTCAAGAACCTCTACAGACAAAACAAAGGTTTTTAGTCTCAAAATATAAATCTCAAGGAAGAATTGCAACATTTCAAGGATGAGCTGGCTTAGAGGAGCTTAAATGTTCTGGTACAAGCTACAATTGAAAGACATAAACCTACAGTCAAGAAGAGTACTCCTGCAGTCAAGAAGAGTATCCCTGCAAAAGAAAAACATGCTGCCATGATAGAGGGAAGCTCTACTGCAACAAGGAGGAGTGCTAGTTTGATGAAGTAGTTGGGAAATATAAGATCCATTTTTGTGTGTGGTCTCTTTTTGAAAGAGTAAAGTGATCAAGGAAGTATATTTTTCCACCTATACAGGCATCTATAGAATCTTAATCCATCTACTAATTTTTTTTTGTGTTTTTTGAAGGTCTGGTCTCATCATACAGAAAAAACACAGAAATTCCTTAGCGCTATCGAACTACAAAATCATCTATATAGTATGTTCTACAAGCTGCGCTACCTAGAATGCTACAAAATCTCCTAGTTGAACTACACAGTGGCACTACCAATTCTGCAGGACTGTGTGATCAATGGCACTACCGAACCTGTAGGAACATTTGATAGATAGCGCTACCAAATCCACAAAGCTGTTTTGATGAATGGCGCTACCAATTCTGCAGGACTATTTGAGGTGTGGTGCTACCGAATCTGCAGAATATATTTTGGGAGGGCGCTATGTAATTGTACACATTCATTACACAGGAGGCGCTACAAAATATGCAGAGTCATTTTTCAAAGGGTGCTACAAAACTGGCTACCCAATGCGCTACTGAATGACGCTATGAAATGGCACCTGAAATCAAGGGATTAGAATTCATGACTCCTTTGGATGGTTGATGATGTGGAGAGAAGCGAGGATCATAGGGGGCAACATGAAGGCATCATCCAACCCCTGGAGGACACTTGGAAATGAAAAGAAATGCGCCTAAAGGGAGACATGTCATTTATTTCTTGTTGCAGTGGTTGCCAACATGGTTCCTATTTTGTAGTAGTTTGTTAAGCGCTGTTAGCACAGGTCTTAGAATGGTAATTGTTTTAGAGAATCCTAGGGGAGGAAGTCCAACTCACACCTCTAGTTGTTGCCTTTCCTTTTTGGTTATAAATACATACTCTAAATGATTAGTGAGGTTCGAAGGTTGAGCTAGGGCTCCCTGATTGTAATATTTTTGACTAAATAGACTGTTCTCTAGTTATATACTGGAATTTAGATTTTTTGATTAATAGAAGTTAGTTTCTCTTTATATCATCTTGTTGCCTCTTATGATGAAGTATTCATGATTGGATGATCCACATGAGATTGTTATGGTTGTGTTATGATGAATGTTTTATTATAATACTTCTATTATGTTCTTCATTGTTCTCTAACTTTGAATTCAAGAAGTTCATGTGTTTGAGTTTTTCCTCTTTGGTCTGCTTGAAGACCTAATGTCAATGGCATACCTTTACACCTCCCTCACTAAGTCTTCCTCCTATTCACTTTTACTCCCATTCACTGACTGAAGCTAATCAAGACCTCATTTTCTTGTGCATGCTAGCCCAAATTTCCGAGTTAAAACATTATTATTCTCAGTCTTGTCCATATGACCTTTAAACACTCATTTACATTTACACATATTTTGATGGGTACTGGGCTTATCCTCTTTGCAATTTGAGGGTGATTCTTAGTGCTAACATTCTTGGCATTGTTGTCGGGGAGCAAATTGAAGACATTTTCCCGGGATTGAATGATAAAGCATACTGATTCTGAAGGTGCATTACAATTAAGTACATTGAATATTGCAGCTTGCACCTGGTGACTCCATTGTTTCAGTTGTGGCTCCTAATGGCAAACACATGATGTCTACTCCACATCTACCTATGGAAACACGTGAAGCTTATCCAGAGAATATTCTCAAAAATGGAAAGGCTTCTCAAGAATGCTTTTTAGCTCCTATACCAGGTACTTCTGGTCATTCCTATGATTCTGCTTTTAAAACTCCATTATCCATATCTAACCCTCCTATTTTACCTTCTATTGAAGTTTCTAGAATTTTGGATTTTGAAAATTTCCTTGTTGAATATTCATCTTTTATCCCTTAAGTCAAAGTAGAAAGTTTTGAAGACCTTGTTTCCCCTGACATTGTAAAGTGGTTCAGAATTGAGAGTCTTGAAGATTTCCCTACTCCTCCTCCCATCAATTTTTCTAAGACTAAAAAGAGGAAACCTCTTCTCCCTTGGACCCTATTTAATTTCCCCCAAAGCCTCAAACTCTTCCTATGAAATATGAGACCTCTCCATCCTCATCCAAGTCTCCTCTTTCCCCTCAAACCCAAACTGTTGTTGCAACTGTCAAAGCTCCATCTCCTCCTTGTTCTCCTACAATTCATAACCCAATGGCAGGTGCTAATGCTCCTAGAAATAAGATGGATGCCATAGTGGCTATTAGGTATGCCCCTCTTATCTTACCTCAGCCTATGAATTCTCTCCCTGCTAGATACTACCTTAAGTACATACCCAATTTCACAGGGGAGGAAGAGATAATTGTTGAAGAACACCTTGCTTACTTTTATAGTTATGCAAACAATCTTAACATTGAGAATGAATATGTATGGATGATAGTATTTGTACAAAGCCTTGATGGTGAGGCTAGAAAATGGTTTAAGGGTTTGACTCCTTGATCTATTGCTGGGATTGAAGCTTTAGATGATGTTTTTTTGAGACAGTGGGGGAATAAAAAAGATTTTCTTTATTAAATCACAGAATTTGGATCCCTTAAGAGGAAAGAAGGAGAGTTAATTTCTGACTTCTCCAAGAGATTCAATAAAATGTACAACAATATTCCTGCTGAAATAAAGCCTACATAAACCTCTGCCAAGATCACCTATGCCAGTGCTTTTGACCTTGAGTTTTTCCTTCTACTGAGAGAAAGAAGATCTTCCTCCTTAGCTCATATGAAATATGCAACCTTAGAAGTAGAATCTAACATAGTGGCGGCTGCCAAACTTAGGGGAAAATCTGATAGGGATAAGAGAAAAAGTAGAGATGAAGCTTCAACCTCTGATTCCTTTGTTGTCCATCCTCAAGTTGATGAACTTACAAAATTGGTAAAATCACTTTCTGCTGAAATGGAGAAGTTAAAACTTGAAGGAAAATAGACCTATAGGAACACACAAAATCTTGATAATAGAGGTAATTCCAGGAGACCAAATAATTCCCCTCAGGTCCTCCAAAGACATCCAAGAAATAGAGATAGGGCTGATAAAAAATTCCAAGACCCTCTATAAAACAACCTTGTTGCTGATGAAGAAGGAGAGGATGAAGAAAATGATACTGAAATCCATTTCCTTGGTGACACCTCTTCATCCCCTCATTTAACCCAATCTGCATATGAAGAGTCTCTCATGGATAGTTAATTAAATGAATTGAGAAAAGGAGAAAAAACAAATGAAAATCCTAATAGATACAACCCAAGGTCCAGAAAGAAAGAGGGAAAGACTGACACTTTTGATCAACTCACTAAAGAAGAAAATTTTGATAAGGCTGTGACAACTAGAAAAAAAGGACAAGATGTGCAAATCCCTCAAGCATTGGTTAAGAATCCTATCCCAAAATTTAAGGAGATTTTGAAATCTCCATCTTCCTTCATCTTTGAAAGTGAGATTCAAAAAATCAAAATACATGTACCTCTTTTGGAGCTGACAAAAAATGAGGAATTCAAAATATATCTTTCCAAAATGATGCATCCCGAACCTTCCTCCATTTCCACTGATTTAGTCAACCTTCAAGATGAAAAACCAACAGTAATACTAGGACCTTTGATAGAAGATAGAGATGATTCATCCCCTCCTTTCTATAAATCATTGAACATTCACGATAAAGTGCTACACAACTGCTTGATGGACTCAGGGGAATCTCACAATCTCATGCCAAAAACAATCATGGATGAGCTTGGGTTGGAAATTACAAAAACATACCATGACTTATACTCTTTTGACTCTAGGAAAGTGAGGTGTCTTGGGGTTATCAAAGATCTGTTTGTGACCTTGTTTCAGTTGCCCATGAAAAGTGTGGTCATGTATATTTTTGTGTCTGATGTCCCCCCCCCTAAGTTTGTTATGCTGTTGTCAAGATATTGGATAAAAAGACTAGGGGGAACCTTGCATATGGACCTTACATATGCCACCATTACTGTGTTTGGGTGGGGGGAACATAGAAGGCTTTACAGGGAGGATCAATTAGCCTACATCATCATTGATGAAGAAAACCCCACCAACCATCCTATTTTTGCAGTTGATACTAATTTAGGATCCAGTATATTGCACTCATTGATGCTACTCAACTTCCTCTTGAAATCAGAAAACAATCCATTACCTCTTGTGAAGATTCTCCTCCAAACACCTTTGTTTGGAAGATGTCTTTTGATGGAGCCTCTTCTAAGGAAGGTGCTGGTGTTGGAGTAGTATTTATTTACCCTACTCAAGAAACCATATCTTTGTCCTACAAACTTGAATTTGAAACTACAACAATGTGGCAGAATATGAAGCTCTTGTTTTGGGTTTGAGGGCTGCCAAATACATGGGGATTGAAGAGCTAGCAGTGTTTGGAGATGCTGAATTAATTTTCCATCAAATAAAAAATCTATATCAAGCTAAACACCCCAGGCTAAGGACTTACATAAATGAAGTTTGGGATCTTGTTGATAGTTTCTTCTTAGCTTTTAATATCTCATTTATTCCAAGAGAGGAGAAAACCATGGCAGATTCCTTGGTTGTTTAACAAGTAATTTCAATGTCCCTTTGCCACCTAAACTCAAATATGATGTAGAAGTGAAGTATAAACCCCCTATAACTGACAATGTCAAACATTATAAGATTTTTGAGGATGATCTTGAGATTAAAATATTTCTTGAGACTGTGGATGATTTTTCTGCCTTACATCTTGATCAAGATCATGATATTGAAAATTTCCCTCATGCTGATGTTTTTCCAAATAAAATTGCTAACCATCATATTGTTTAGTTGCCTAGTAACCATATTCCAAAAGGACTAGTTCCTTTGGAGAGATTGTTCGACAGAAATGATGTTGCTGTAAAGGTTAAAGGTTCAAATGAAAATGCTGATGTGACTGAATGCAATGTGGGTACAAAGGAGGATCCAAAATATGTCAAGTTGTCTAGCAGCTTGTCAAAGGAACAAAGGGATGAATATGTTAAGTTGTTAAAAGAGTTTGTTGATGTGTTTGCCTGGATATATGAAGATCTGAGAACATATGACACAAACATCATTGAACATATGATCCCTTTGAAAGAGGAGACCAAGCCATTTACACAGAAAATTAGACAGATGAATCCTATGCTGCTGCCTATTATGGAAAAAGAGGTAAAATATCTTTTGGATGCCAAGATTATCATTCCTTTGAGATACTATGAATGGGTGGAAAACTTGGTCCCAATGAGAAAGAAGAATGGGGAAATCAGACTTTGTTTCGATTTCATAAATTTGAATAGAATCTCCAAGAAAGATAATTACCCCTTACCAAACATGGAGCACATATTGTAGAGGGTGACAGGTTCATCTAGGATGTCTATGATTGATGGATTTTCTGGCTACAACTAGATCTTTGTCTTGCCCGAGGATAGAGAGAAGACAACCTTCACTACTCCTTGGGGCACATTCATGTATGCTAAAATGCCCTTCGGATTGATGAATGTAGGAGCAACATTTCAGTGAGCCATGGACATTGCCTTTATTGGGGATAATGACAAGTTTGTAGTCATCTATTTAGATGACATTACAATGTTCTCACAATCTGATAAAGAACATTATCATCATTTGAAAAAGGTCTTCTTGAAGTGTAGAAGGTTTGGTCTCTCTCTCAATCCTAAAAAGTCATTGTTTTCTATGAAGGAGGGGAAATTATTGGGGAAAATTGTATCAGCTGAAGGGGTAAGAATTGATTCACGCAGAGTGGAAGCCATCCAAAACTTGTCTCTCCCTAGATCCAAGAAATAAGTTTAGTCTTTCTTGGAGAAAATAATTTTTTTAAGAAGGTTCATTTCAAATTCTACTGAATTGGTAAAGTACATTACGACCATGTTGAGGAAAGGAAATGAAGTCAAATGGACTACTAAGTCTTGAAATTCTTTTGATCAAATAAAAAAGGCTTTGACTGAAGCACCTGTACTCATCAACCCTAACTAATCCAAGGATTTTCTCTTTTGCTTCATCTGACATAGTAGCTGTTGTTTTATTGCATAAAAATGCAAAAGGGTTAGAGCAACCTATTTCCTTTTTCAGCGGGGCATTGAGGGATGCATAGATAAAATATGACATCATGGAGAAGCATGCTTATGCTTTGGTCAAATCCCTCAAGGATTTCATAGTATATGTGCTGCATTCAAAAGTTGTTGCATATGTTCCTTCAGCCTCAGTGAAAGAGATACTGATCCAGCTTGACATATACGGGAGGAGAAGCATATGGATTGCCAAAATTCTGGAATTTGACCTTGAAATAAATCCCACTAAATTGGTTAAAGGCCAAAGTTTAGTTAGGTTGCTGGCTGAATCAAATTGCAAAGATTTGGGGGTTAATTTCATAAACATTAGCTGAGAAAATCAGCAAGCTGAGTTGTCTGATAAAGGTTCTTAGGTCAACCCCAAATTGGTAGAATGCTCTTGGTGCAAGGACATCATATATTTTTTGCAGAAGTTGCAGCCTCCTGATGGTTTGGAAAAGAACAAGGTAAGATATTTGAAGCTCAAATCAATCAGATACTATCTTATTGACCAAGTTTTGTATTGGAAAGATCCTCTAGGAGTTCTTTTGATATGTCTTGATCCAGAGGAGACCCAAAAGGTTATGTCTGATTTTCATGACAGTTTATGTGGGGGCCATCACTTCTGGAGAACCACAGCCTATAAAATACTTAGAGCTGGGTATTTTTGGCCTAGCCTTTTTACTGACGTTTGTATAAGGATTAGATCTTGTGTCAAGTGGCAAAATTTTTCTGGAAAGCAATAACTCAAATATTTTCCATTGAAGCCTATGATAGCTTCAGGACCTTTTAAGCAGTGGGGCCTAGAATTCATTGGGGAAATTCATCTTGCTTCAAGTGGTCAACATAGGTGGATTTTGATTGCCACTGATTACTTCACCAAGTGGATAGAATCCATCCCTACAAGGAATGCCTCCCACAAGGTAATCATTAGTTTTCTTAATGACATCATGTCAAGATTTGGTTGTTCGAGCAAAATTGTTACTAATAATGCTGCATCTTTCAAGGTTGAACCATTGATCAAGTTTTGTGAATAGTATGTGATTACATTGGTTCATTCTACTCCTTACTTCCCCCAAGGGAATGGATTGGCATAATACTCTAACAAGATCCTTATAAAGATCATCAAGAGATTGTTAGAAGACAACAAGAAAGAATGGGACTCAAAGCTGAAATTTGCTTTGTGGGATGATAGAGTGAAAACAAAGAGATCACTTGGTGTCTCTCCTTCTCAACTTGTGTATGGAATTGAGGCTATATTTCCTACCTAGCTTTCCTTTCCCATGGAAAAATTCTTCCTGGACTACCAAGGAGAACTTGATGATATGGTTTGAAGAATACAACAATTGGTAGAAGTGCAACAGACTAGGGAGCAATTACTGGACAAAGCACATAACCATCAACAAAAGATCAAGTAAGCCTTTGACAAGAAGATAAACAGAGAAGATTTCCAGTTGGGAGATCTAGTGCTCAATTGGGATGCACCCAAGAAAGACAAAGGCAAGCACGACAAATTTGAAGCCTTGTGGATTGGTCCCTTCAAAATTTTCGAGGTATTTTCAAATAACACTTATAAGTTGCAGAATTTGGAGGATTCCGAAGTTTTTGGTGGCCATGTAAATGGGGACTTTCTAAAAAAGTATTTTCCTTAAGCCATGAGTGGCTTTCCTTTTCATTGTAAATATCATTTTGTTTTTTAATTTTTGATTGAATAAGTGACCCCATAGACCTAGGATAAGGCACTGGAACTGCTTGTTCTTGGCAGCTCACACAGAGCATGCCATCCCCTATGGAGCCAATGTTATCACATGAAGTTTCCTTGGGTCTTTTATCCCTTAGGTTTAATTTTTATCTTTTAGACTTTAGGTTTGTTTTATTTTTCTTTGTTAGTTTGAACAAATAAAGACTTGTGGTTTTGGCTCACTTTTGGCCCACACTTAGATTTTTAAGCCTAGTTTCATTCTATGGCTTATGATTTCGACTCACCTCTTGACTTGACATAAATCATAAACCATCCCATGATCTTAATGACTTGACACATCACTCTATACAATTATACTCTTTATCCTTGCCATGCTTTCCCTATGCCCGATTAAAGGGGGCTCAAATATTTTTTTTGAAAAAAAGGCGCTGCCAACTCACTAGGAGTTTCCGTAGCGCACCTTTGTCCTTTGATCTTTGCCATAATTTGTC
Organism: Picea engelmannii; assembly: GCA_009831015.1. Taxonomy (NCBI): domain Eukaryota; kingdom Viridiplantae; phylum Streptophyta; class Pinopsida; order Pinales; family Pinaceae; genus Picea; species Picea engelmannii. Next base: position 111,225 of record ML820573.1, read on the forward strand.
ATAATCAAATGAGGTCATGTTTTCTATAGTTTTTAGTTCCCTTGTTCGTTAAAATAGAATATGAATATCTGGTCATTTATGAGGCTTGATAACGGTTTAATCATTTGAATTTTCTTTCAATCTCGGCGTTGCTAAAATCACTAGTTCAGACCAGCTGTAGTCTGCGCTACGAGATCAAATGTCAAAGCTAAATTGGAGGATAAGGTGGACGTAGAAGTTTCCTAACTTGTGCAAATCCTCCATTATCAGTCACAATCTCTAGGTATTCCATGAGCCCTCTCCATTGCATAGCAAAGTCTTGAGATATCTTTGCCTCAGCTTTTGGTAGTGCTCGACGCTGCAGACTACTTCCCCTCTCATCCATTTTCATCTGTAGCTTTCCTCCCACAGAATTTGCAGCCATTGTCACCTGGATTTCATCTATTCTATAAGCCAATTCGTTTTTCTCCTGAATATTGAGTACCAGTGCAATCACTTGGTCCTTGTGTGCACACTGCGCTATAGAAAGACGCTGCTAAAAACACACTACAAATCCACTCTTTCATGCACTATGTTTTACTTGTCTTGGTCAGTGTTGTATTTTGTATTCAAAGACCCATGCATCAGTCTCTTCCTCTCATTGTATCATCATTCATTCACCTTAAGATCTGCTGGTAGTTATTGAGAAGTCCCTACCCTTCTAAAGCTTTGATGACCATAGTGTGGTTATATAAGACTGGATAGTGCATCCCTGCCTTCCTTTACTAAAAATTTCTTTCTCTCAATTTTAAAGAAAATCCATCAAAGCAGTCTATTTTTAATTCAAGGTGAGTTAGAGGAAATCCTGAGAGAGAGAAACCATTAGCCACTGTCATTTCTCATTGAGATTTTCCTTTGTTTGTTTCCTTACCCCTCACTACACCACAACCTTTGATCCCCTGTATATATCCATGGAGACACCTCAAAAGAAGAAATCTCATAAGGGAGGGAGTGTGGTCAGGACTGAACCCTATGACATGCACCTATTTGATGCTGAGCTAATGGTCAAGGAGGTTTTTCAAAGGGTTGGATGCCTCTCTTTTTTCCAAAACATGCAGAGGGGGCACCCTAAATTAGCAAGGCAGTTTGCATTACATTTTGATGGCCTTAAGACTAAGGTGGGAAACCTTGAGTTTGAGGTATCTGAAGCCTCTATTACAACAACCACTGGGATTCCTAATATCGGTGAGAGGTAGTTTAAATCCATGGTCCTAAATGTTGAATTCTCCAAGGAATTCCTCAAACTATACTATCAAACAAACAATTTGTCCAAGGGAGTGCCTAGAAGCCACCTAGTTGAAGGTTTTGATAAAATGCTGAAGATCATCCAGAGATACTTTACATGTGAGGGGAGGTTTAACATGTTATACCAGTACCATATAAGGCTCTTGCTACATTTTACTAGTAAAGATGCAATGAATATCCCTTTATACCTTTTGAGGAGCATGGGGAAGATGTCTGATAGAGTCCAAGCCAAGTCCGAGGCTGTGGACACTAGTGTCTTTCACTCTGGATTGATCAGGATGTTGGTGATGGAAGAGTTAAAGAAGAGGAACATTACTTGGGAAAAATTCATTGTTTCTACCCATATGCAACTGAATATAGCCTCTACTCCCCAGTCTAAGATGCAGAGCCCTTTTCCATCTACTAGTGTTGCTCCAGTAGGAATAAGCAGAAAAATAAAAAGAAAAGCCTCTACTCAAGACAAAGAAGTCATCAAGGAAATTGAAGAAGAAAAGAGGGAGGTTCATCACTCTCCATAGAGATATTTTTCACCTCCTCCTGCACCTGAATTGGAATAAGTCCCTTCATGCACCAATGCCACAGCCAAGAAAGGAAGGAAACTGCATTTCTCTTCACCTGCTCCAACAGCTAAGATCAAAATCATGAAGCCTTTTACCAGATCATCATCCCTCATGGAGGCTGTTGAAGCAGAAGTCTTACCCAAGGTTTTAGTTCAAAGGAAAGAGAAAGATAAGGGTAAAGGCATTGAGAAGCCTATTGGGGTGATAGATAGAGCCCCTATGCAACAAATATATAGAGGTAAAACCATTAAGAAACTTCTTGAGGTTATCGACATCAACACTCCACCTAGTAATCACACTTTCAAAAGATTGATCAGACATCTCAAGGAGGCTAGGAAGGAGGTTGCTTGTTTGAAAGAAGAAAGTTTATATCAGAGAATTAAGATGAAGGATCTCATGGATATCTATAGTGACACCCTTGATCTGGAAAAATTTTCAGCAAGAAGATCCCTGCCTCTCCATAAGAAACTTAAGAACCTCTACTGGAAAAACAAAGGATTTCAGCCTCAAAATAGAAAGCTCAAGGAAGAATTGCAACATTTCAAGGATGAGTTGGCTCAGAGGAACTTAAATGTTTTGGTACAAGCTGCAATTGAAAGATATTAACCAATAGTCAAGAAGAGTACACCTGCAATCAAGGAGTATCCCCGCAAAAGAAAAGCATGCTGCCATGATAGAGGGAATCTCTCCTGCAACAAGGAGGAGTGCTAGGTTGATGAAGTAGTTGGGAGATGTAGGATCCATTTTTTTGGGTGGTCTCTTTTTACAAGAGTAAAGTGATCAAGGAAGTATATTTTTCCACCTATACATGCATCTACAAGATCCTAATCCATCAGGTAAGTTTTTTTTTATGTTTTTTGAAGGATTGCTCTCATCATACAGAAAAAAAAACCAGACATTTCATAGTGCTATGGTGCTATGAAATCATCTATATAGTATGTTCTACAAGCTGCACTACCTAGAATGCTATAGAATCTCCTAGTTGAACTACACAGTGGCGCTACCAATTCTGCAGGACTGTGTGATCAATGGTGTTACCAAATTTGCAGGAACATTTGATAGATGGCACTACCAAATCCACAAAGCTGTTTTGATGAATGGCACTACCAATTCTGCAGGACTATTTGAGGTGTGGCACTACCGAATTTGCAGAAGCTATTTTGGGAGGGCGGTACAGAATTGTACATAGTCATTACACAAGAGGCGCTACAAAATCTGTAGAGTTTTTTTGCAAAGGGCTCTACAAAACTGGCTACCTAATGCGCTACTGAATGGGGTTATGAACTGGCACCTGAAATCAAGGGATTCAAATTCATGACTCCTTTGGATGGTTGATGATGTGGAGAGAAGCGAGGATCACAGGTGGCAACATGGAGGCAACATACAAACCCTGGAGGACACCTGGAAATGAAAAGGAATGTGCCTAAAGGGAGACATGTCATTTATTTCTTGTTGGAGTGGTTTCCAACATGGTTCCTATTTTGTAGCAGTTTGTTAAGAACTGTTAGCATAGGTGTTAGTATGGTAACTGTTTTAGAGAATCCTAGGGGAGGAAGGCCAACTCGCATCTCTAGATTTTGCCTTTCCTTTTTGGTTATAAATACATACTCTAAATGATTAGTGAGGTTCGAATGGTTGAGCTGGGGCTCCCTGATTGTAATATTTTTGACTAAGTAGACTGTTCTCTCGTTATGTACTGGACTTGAGAATTTTTGATTAATAGAAGTCATTTTCTCTTTATATAATCTTGTTGCCTCTTATGCTGAAGTATTCATGATTGGATGATCCACATGAGATTTTTATGGTTGTGTTATGATGCATGTTTGATTATAATACTGCTATGATGTTCTTCAGTGTTCTCTAACTTTGAATTCAAGAAGTTCTTGTGTTTGAGTTTTTCCTCTTTGGGATTCTTGAAGACCTGATGTCAATAGTAGACCTTTATACCTCCCTCACCAAGTATTCCTCCTATTCACTTTTACTCCCATTCACTGACTAAATCTAATCAAGACCTCATTTTCTTGTGTATGCTAGCCCAGATTTCTGAGTTAAAACATTATTATTTCGAGTCTTGTCCATTTGAACTTTAAACACTCATTTACATTTACACATATTTTGATGGGTACTGGGCTTATCCTCTTTGCAATATGAGGGTGATTCTTAGTGCTAACAAACTAATTTTTTTTTTCCTCGGGATCGCAACGAGGATTAACGCCTAGGGGGAGTCCACTTGCTTTGGTCAGATTTGACATTATATAAGCACCTGATTGCGGGGCCGTCAAAGGAGGTTTGGACTCACACCACTTTTAAGCCCGTAATTCACCATCTTCCGCAACATATCTCTTCCTCTATACCATGGTTTCAATTGCGGGACCCCTCAATAATTTTATCGTTCGAGCATGTTGCGTCCCCGCAATGAAAAGTTGCTGTTGATCTGGTCGCGATCTGTGATCTAGGCGTACCTACTAAATTTATCACCACCGCTAAAGCTTATCCTCCCACCAATTATATGATCCATTAAAACCACGCATATAGATGGTTCTAATATTGTCTCTTGAACAAGAACACTTCCTAGAGGATGATCTCCCGTACCTAACGTGGCGTCTTGACGTCGCTATGCTGACATGTCGTGGATAGAGGGGTGACATGTGTCACTCAAAAATAGGCTGAAGACATGTCCAAAAATGCTTGAAATGAGTGCCATGTGTCAACGCTAGATGGATGCCCCGTGTCTTCGACACTTCAGAGTCTAGGGGGTCTACATATAGAGCTATCATAACTCACAGAGTAGTTCAGGCCCGAGTAACATGGTGGCCTGAAATGAATGTTGAATCTTGGAAATGAACTACGACCGTCGATCTGAGGAGGGCATGTGAAAAATATTTGTGAAATCCAGGATAAAAGTGCTCCAGAGGAAATTAGGAGTGGAGAGGAGAAAAATCTCGAAGCATGAACTCCCGAAGTGAATCTTTACCATCCACTCTGGAGGACGCATGGCGCCTGATCTACAAATTTGGGAGAAAGTACTCCGGAGGAAAACAAGAGGGGAAGTACCGAAAGGAAAAAGTCTTGAAGTCCTGAAGTAAATCATGACCATTGATTTGAGGAGGACACGCGGAAGAGATATGTGGACTTCGGGAGAAATTACTTCGGAGGAAAATGAGAGTGGGGAAGCTGAAACTCCTGAAGCCCGAAGTCTCGAAGTAAATTATGATCATCCAATCTGGAGGGACACACAACGCTTGATATGAAACTCCAGAGCTTCTGTCTGGTCATTAAACCTCGTGCAATTTTGACATTTTGAATGCACGATGACCGCAGATCTAAACTGCTCCTGGGATCTGCATCGTTGAAAAATAAACCCGCCCGCTTCTTCTTTTTCAGCCCAAAATGGATTTCCTTTGAGTGTTGCACTTGAACGCTTCCTGTGCATACCAAGAACTTGGACGACCTGCTGCCCTTGACAACTATATGTGATAACATTGGCTCCACAGGGAATGACATGCTCCCTACGAGCTACCAAGAACGCATAGTTCCAGTGCCTTAGCTATTGGGTTGTGGAGTCGAGCTCAAATACATTTTGCTGAAGACAACATGATGATATGTAAACTACTCTACTTACAAAATTAAATAAAACACACATGCTCCAGAAGGATCTTATTTATGTACAATCCTACACTAATTGATTTTACAAAGCACCAGGTGAAAACAAACTTCCACTAGAGCCATTCAAGTAATTGATTAACAAGTCAAATTCTTGATCTGGAAAAGACGAATGAAAGAACCCATGACATACAAAAATGAAATTTGAAAGGACAACATAACCAACCTTTTTTTGACAAAAACAATTTGACATTTGAACTACTCAAAAACTCCATATAATCATAAAACGGATCATGAAAACCAAAAGGAAATACCTTGGCCTGATATTGTTCCAACTGAAGATCAAATATCCTCGACATATTCTCTTTCCCATGGAAGCTGCCACTTTCAATTACCTTCAAATATTAACATGGATGTATAACTATTTCATTGCTAATCATATGTTGTTTGATGTTGTCTACAGGTCGAGGTTCAATCATGATGAGTGCAGGTTTGCTGATTTGTAGAGATGGCTGCTCAATGTCTTCTACGGATCCATGATGGTTGATTTCCACATAATGCTTTTCCTTAATGTATAAAGGAAAAGGATCTATAGTATGGTCTTGAAATTCCTTCATATCCACATCAAAATCTGATTCATAGTTGTCATACACATGTTGGATGCTCCCCAAGTCAACAAAATGTGATGTAAGGATCTTCTCTTCTTCATCTGAATACTCGTAAAATATAGGTGAGAGCAAAACTCTTTTATCTTGCAAAGAAAAATGAACAATCTCTTGATTCTTCTCTTCAATCAAAGGTGAAAATACATCATGGGAAACCTCTTGAAGGAATAGAGAAAAATCCTCTTCTACAACTATTTCTTCTTTTAAATCTGAGACAACAGGTGCATCAGGGGAAAAATATAATGCATCTATGGCTATGCAATCATCAATACTATCATCAATCATATCCAGAAGGCCTTCTTCTCGGAAAATAGAAAAAGAAAAATTTTCATCCATATTCAAAATACTCACTTCTATCCTTACTTTCTCTTTCAATCAGATCTTCACAAGACTCATCACATGAGGAACACTCTATTGTCTGTTGAATATCAGACTTGAACCTTTCACAACATTCTTCAAGAATTGTGTCAGAAGAATAATTATTTCTTACAATACTTGTTGAAGGCTGAAATTCCTTCAAAGAAGATATGCTGGCAATAACAAGTGACATATACCATCTTCGAGCATCGCCATTTAATGAGTATATGAACATATTCATGATATATATCCAATTGATCGATGCACTGATGAAAATTTATGAGATGTTGTGTAGGATAATCTCCTACATCTCCACGAAATATGGGAAGAAAGTCTGCGTATTCGAGGAAAGAAGGCACAAGATTAGGAAAACCAGGAATAGCTGAAAAATTTAAAGGTGCAAGCCTCTGAGCCAAGATAGATTCCATTGCTATTGTATCCCATATTAGTGAAGTCACCAACAAGTTCTTCTTTCATGGAGTGGAGTCTCCAGGTGAATGATGCAGTCTTTGATATGTGACCAACCCCTTTTCACCATTAAAAGATGGATATGATCAATGTCGTTCTCCCAGGGAAGATTTCTTCATTTCCCTCCCCGACAATGACCCCATGAATGTTAGCATTGATATTCACCCTTAGACTACAAGAGGATAATCCCAATACCCATCAAATTATTTGTGGAGGTAGGTTTATGAGTGGAGGTCAAATGAACAAAGCTTGGTACAAGAATGTTAAAACACAGAAACTGGAATAACAATGCAAAAGGAAATGGGGCCCTCATTAACTTCGGTCAGTGGTTTAAAGTTAAGGGTGAACAGAAGGAATAATTAGTGAGAAAGGTGGACAAGTCTTCTATTAGCATCCGACCTTCAAGCAGCTTGGTGAAGAAAAACTCAGGCACAAGAGCACTCTTAAACTTAAGTTTCAGACACTGAAATATATCACATCAGCATAATAATCAAACCTCCATTACCATGCAACTACAACAACTCATATGGATCCTACATGCACGAGCATTTCAACATAAGAGGGAAAAAGGAAACAAGGAAATTAATGAAACATGTCACAACAACATTATAATCAACTCTACATTACAATACACCTACAACCCTTGTCTGGATCCTCCATGCACGAGTGTTTCAACAAAGATTTAAACAAGATGATGATATAAGCTGACTTCTATTAATGATAAAGTTTCAGGTCTCCTACAAATCCAGACAACAACTCTATTATTAGAATATTACAAAATAAGGAGCTCTGCTCAACCAGTTGACGACCATAACAAAATCTTGAACTGATCTATTTATACTTAGATCAGTCCACAACTGCCAGGAGTGTGATCTCGCCATCCCATTCGAGGATTTACGTTTGTGCATCCTTCTGTCATACTATGCGCGTATCCTTCTGTTAGACATAAGCTCAGATCATCATGGGCCTGTAGGAAAAACTGTCGATCGTGGTACCTCGGGATGACAACTCTGTTTCCATGACCAGACCCTCCATGATTTCTATTTACGGAGTGAGTCAAGGTTTCAACCACCAATCCTTTTTCATTAACTGCTTTTTTTTCGTCGAGATTGCAATGAGGCTGAATGCCTAGGGGGCGACAATGTGCTGCTGTTGGATTTGACATTATATAAGCATGTGATTGTGGGGCTGTCAAAGGTGGTTTGGATCCACACCGCTTTTGAGCCCGCAATTCATCACCTTCTGCCACATAGCTCTTCTGCTATACCATGGTTTCAATTGCGGTACCGCTCAATAATTTTATTGTTCGAGCATGTTGCGTACCTGCAATGAAACGTGGTCGTTGATCTGGTCGTGATTTGCGATCTGGGAGTACCTGCTAAATTTAGCACCACTGCTAAAGCTTATCCGCCCACCAATTATAGGATCCATTAAAACCATGCATGGGGATGGTGCTAATATTGGCTCTTGAACAAGAACACTTCCTGGAGGATGATCTCCTGCAGCTGACGTGGCGGCCTGATGTCGCTATGATGACATGTCATGGACGAAGGGGTGGCATGTGTCACTCAAAAATAGGCTGAAGAGATGTCCAAAAATGCTTGAAATGAGTGCCATGTGTCAGCACTAGATGGATGCCCTGTGTCTTCTACACTTCAGAGTCAGGGGGGTCTACATATAGAGCTCTCATAACTCACGGAGTAGTACGGGCCCGTGTGAAATGGTGGCCTGAAATGAATGCTGAAGCTTGGAAACAAACCACGACTGTTGATCTAAGGAGGGCACGCAACAAAGATTTGTGAAATTTGGGAGAAAAGTACTCGAGAGGAAATCAGGAGTGGAGAGGCAAAAACTCTTGAAGCCCGAACTCCCGAAGTGAATCTTGACCATCCGCTCTGGAGGATGCGTGGTGCCTGATCTGCAACTTCGGGAGAAAATACTTCAGAGGAAAACGAGAGGGGAAGTCCTGAAAGGAAAAAGTCTCGAAGTCCCAAAGTAAATCATGACCTTTGATATAAGGAGGACACGAGACACAGATCTGTGGACTTTGGGAGAAATTACTTCGGAGGAAAATGAGAGTGGGGAAGATGAAACTCCCGAAGCTTGAAGTCTCAAAGTAAATTATGATCATTCAATTTGGAGGGACACACGACGCTTGATTTGCAACTCTAGGGCTTCTGCCTAGTCGTTAAACCTCATGCAATTTTGACATTCCGAATGCACGATGAACGCTAATCTAAACTTCTTCTGGGATCTCCATCGTTGAAAAATGAACCCGCCCACTGCCTGTTTTTCAACCCAAAATAGATTGCCTTGGAGTCCTGCACTTGGATGCTTCTTGTGCAGACCATGAACTTTGATGACTTGCTACCCTTGACAACTATATGTGATAACACAACCAAACCATTGCTATTTTAATTGATTCAAGAGCTATTCATAGTTATCTAGATCCTAAGATAATGGAAATATTTCATTTTCCAAGAAGCAAGCTTGGAGCATCTTGGTTGGTGTAGTTGGCCACATGAGCTAAAAGGAAAATTATTGAGGTAGTAAAGGCATGCCCAATGGACATGAATGGATTGAGCACCAAGGAAGATTTGAACATCATAACTTTATGTTCTTATGAATACCTAATTGGTATGGATTGGTTGGACCAACATCATGCTATCATAGAATGTTATAATAAGGAATTTACTTGCTTGGATGAGAAAGGGAATTTAAGAGCAATACAAGGAATTTCCAGGGCAGTAACTTTCCGAGAGATTTCAGCCTTGCAACTAAAGAAGAGTTACCGAAAAGGTTGTCAATTATTTGCAACACATATGGAAGAGAAACCTAAAGAGAAGGTTCCAAATATTGAAGATTATGTAGTCCTAAAAGAGTTCGAAGATGTATTTAAGGAAATACTAGGATTTCCACCCAAGAGAGATATTGACTTCTCCATCAATCTAGTGCTGAGAGAAGCTCCAATATCTAAGACTCCTTACAAGATGAGTATGCCAGAGCTAAGGGAATTTCAAATGCAACTGGAATAACTTCTAAAAAAGGGGTACATACAGCCAAGTGTGTCACCTTGGGGTGCCCCAATATTATTTGTGAAAAAAAAGGATGGAACTTTGAGACTTTGCATAGACTTTAGGAAGTTGAACAAGGTAATTGTGAATAACGAGTATTCTTTGCCTAAGATAGATGACCTCTTTGACCAGCTCAAAGATGCAAACATATTCTCCAAGATTGATCTCAGGTCAGGCTATCATGAGGTAAAAATTATAGAAGAAGACATCAACAATACTTCCTTCAAAACAAGTTATGGCCATTATGAGTTCAGAGTGGTGCCATTTGGGTTGTCAAATGCACTAGTTGTCTTCATGTGTCTCATGAATGGTATATTCAAGAATTAGTTGGATAAATTCATCATTGTCTTCTTGGATGCTATTTTGATATATTCTAAGTATGAAGAAGAGCATTAACAACACTTAAGAATGGTGTTACAGGTATTGATGGAGCATCTGTTGTATGAAAAATTGAGCAAGTGCTCATTCTACTAGAAGCAAATTCATTATTTGGGCCATATCATTTCAGAGGAAGGGATAGCAGTGTATCTAGAAAAGATAAGGGTCATTGAAGGATGGCCAACACCAAGGAATGTATTGGAAGTGAGAGAATTCACAGGCCTTGAAGGTTACTATAGGATATTTATTGAAGGATTCTCAAAGATTGGACACCCAATCACGTCCTTGCAGAAGAAGGGTGTGAAGTTTGAATGGACATAGGATTGTGAAAGAAGTTTCCAACACTTAATGCATTTATCAATAAGTACTGCAATACTAAGGATTGCTGATCCAAATGAAGATTTCATTGTATGCAATGATGCATGTAAAGAAGTATTGGGTGGAGTCCTTAGTCATAATGGTTATGTGGTGTGCTATGAATCAAGGAAGTTGAAAGAGCATGAAAGGTGCTATGCTATTCATGATTTGGAGTTTTCATCCATAATGCATGCCTTGAAGATGTGGAGGCAAAGTGGTATGAAATACTTGTTTGGACAACCAACTCTAAATGTCAGGCAAAGTAGGTGGTTAAATTTTCTCAGCAAATATGACTTTGATATAAATCATATCAAAGGTAAAGAGAACAAGGTGGCTGATGCACTCAACAGGAGGGTGCATGAGATGCATGCTATATCCATTAGCATGTACCAATCATATTTGAAATATAAGATTATAGAGGCTGCAAAATCATATTAGAAATACATGGAGGTAAAGGAAAAACTTCAGCAAGGTAATTTACAGCAGAAATTTGAAGACTATAAGCTAGAAAATGATGAAATTACCATGTACAGGGGCATAATTTATGTGCCAATTTTTTGGGAGTTGAAGAATATGATATTGGGAGAAATGCATAATCTGCCTTATGCTGGACACCCAGGTTACTAGAAAACTACTGCAGTTGTTAAGAGCCAATACTACTAGCCGGGGATGAAGAAAGAGGTTGATGAATTTATTGCCAAGTGTTTGGAATGCCAAAAATTCAAGGCTGAGCATAGACACACAACTGGTCTGCTACAACCATTGCCCATTCTTGAGTGGAAGTGGGAAGTTGTAATAATGGATTTCATCACCAAGCTTCCCATAAAAACCAATAAACATGATTCCATCATGGTGGTGGTGGAAACACTTACTAAAGCTTCCCACTTTATTTCAGTAAAGATAACTCACAAGGAAATCAACATTGCTGATATTTATATGAGATAAATTGCTCGACTACATGGTATACCCAAGACCATTGTGACTGACAGAGACCCAAAATTTACCTCAAATTTTTGGAAAGGTTTATTCAAAGGAATTGGAACCAATCTGAACTTTAGCACGACCTATCATCCAGAGTCAGATGGGAAAACAGGGAGAGTAAATCAAGTGATTGCAGATATGATAAGGATGTATGTGATGGATAAACCATCCAAATGGGAGGATTACTTGAATTTGGTGGAATTTTGTTATAACAATGGGTATCAAGCATCCTTAAAGATGATCCCATTTGAATCCCTGTATGGAAAAAAGTGCAACACACCAGTAATTTGGGACAACCCCGCAAACAAAGTAGTGGTTGGGATAGAACTACTTAGGGAAACGTAAGAGAAAATGATGAAAACAAAATAGAATTTAAAATTTTCCTAGGATAGGCAGAAAATCTATGCTGATAGAGATAGAACCCACAAAGAATTTAAAGTGGGTGACCATGTGTTCTTAAAAGTAAAGGCCAAGAGAAGTTCCTTGAAACTGGGAAATTGTTCAAAACTGGAAGCTCGTTATTGTGGGCCATTTGAAATCCTAGAAAGGATTGGGACTATAGCATACATACTTGATTTACCTGCATCAATGTGTATTCATAATGTATTCCATGTATCTTTTCTTAAAAAGTATGTACTTGATGCTAATCATGTGATTAATTGGAATGTGATTCAGGTGGAGTAGGAAGGTGACTTTCAAGTGCATCTGGTTTGCATACTAGACTAGAAGACCAATCAGCTCTGGAATCAAGCCATGGGGCTAGTAAAGTTCCAATGGACTTGGTACGGTCCTGCAGATGCAACTTGGGAGCATGAAGAGGATATGCAGGCAAAGTATCCACATCTTTTTGAAAACTATTAAAGTTTTGATTGTATGTGTATATACTACACCGAGGATAGTGCATAAATAAAGGGGGAGGGGAATGTAATACCCCTAGGACGAACCCCAGTTGTACATGTAAATGTAAATTTTTAATAGGCTGGTGAGCCAGGATATTTTGGGCTAGGGTGCCTATGCGATTATTAAGCCAAAGAGCCTATATGCTAAAGGCCAGCGAGCCTATTTTTGTAATATGTAAACACTCACATTATTAATAAAGTACATCACAACTACAAACCAACCCACAAATGAGTATGGGGGGATTAAATCCATTAGGAAGGGAAAGTGGGTCTAACAGTCTAGGAGAGGGGGATAAGCTAGGGGGATTAATCCCAATGGAATATTATATTAGTATTCCTTAAAGCTAAAGTAATGGACATGAATATATCCTAAGTTCTAAAGTAGGGACGAGGGAGTCCCTTGGTTTCCAAGTGTCTTAAAAGACACACACACACACACACACACACACACATTTGGGGACATAATGCGAAGGGGAGATTATTCATTCATGGAGGTCATTGTGAATCGTACCTTATGATACTGGGCTCCAATGAGAACCTGTACCTGTACTGGTTAGCTCGAGAGCTAAATTGAAGAAGTGGGTTGTCAGGCCCATGAGGAGTTATCTAGTAGAAAAAATACTTGGAATTGTTCCCTGGTGTGCTGGGAAATAGCTACAGGGATTTGAGACTTCCTATCCGGCCTATTTTTGAAGCTCCGAAAGGAAAGTGGGGAAATCGAGGGACTGTTGAGCATAGAAGGGGAATACTTCTTGGAGTGGGACAGACATGTGGGGAATGAAAGACTATAGGCTAGTTGCAACAGTTGGGAACCTTATACTGAGCAATTATCCTTCTTATCATACCTTATATTGGCTTAGTATGTGAGGAGTTCTCTAGGTGAGAAACTACTTAGAATTGTTCCATGGTGTGCTGGGAAATAGCTACAAGTCTATGAGATTTCCTGTTCGGCATGTTGCTGAAGCCCCAGAAGAGAAGTGGGGAGGCTGAGGGATTGTTGAGTAGAGAAGGGGTATAATTCTTGGGGTGGTTCAAGCACATGGGAAATGAGAGATTGTAGGCTAGTTGCAATAGTTGGGCACCTTGGACTGAGCAATTATAATTCTTATCAGACCTTAGACTGACTTAGTATTCCCTTTTCCCTAGTAGAGTTTAGCCCCAACTCGATGGTGACCCATTGCTGAGATTATGAGCAATGTGTTCTATGGCTGGGAGGAATGTGGAAGGTCTTCATGCAATTGGTGTTTATTTCCTGAGATAAGTGTATTTCATGTACTTATTTCAATTACCTTGTGTATGAAATTATGAGTTTTCTGTCATGGGGTATATGTTGTTAAATTCTATATATGAATTGTTATTGTGGCATGCATGTTGTTATTATTTCTGCTTAACTCTGTTCATATGCATGATTTTATTATTTAATTTAATGGTATTAGAATTCGTAATTCCACCATGGCGTAGCCCAGCTCGGGGCTGGGAATGTTACAAGAGTAATTTTTCTTAGTCCCTGATAACGGGGATGTTACAAATTGGTACCAGAGCTGATGAAAAGAGAGTTTTTGGCGTGACGTGGCCCAACCTCGGTGGATGGGTAGGTTACATTGTTTATACCATCTTGTTATCTGTTGGCTCCATCACCAAATAAAACTCTTCTTTCTCCTTTGGAATTGACATCAACCCAACATTGAATTCACACACATTCACATAGGGTATTCATTCCTAGGCCCAGGGGATGGAATCATTGCCCATCTACACCATTTCATCTTTTTTCAACTCCATTGTTACATAAATTTCTTCCCTAAAATTTAGAGCTGACACCGGTCCTAGACTAGACCCATATCTTTCATTTTGATGAGGACATCATAGAGGCCATGATTTTCCTTAACATTCCTTGGGATGATTTCCACCATTGTTCTTAGTTTCTCACAAGGAGTATTCTTTTCGTATCAAACCAATATATTATTAAGGCTAAGGGTTTCATTCCTCACAAATAGGCCAATTGGTTCAAGCACCCCATTCTCCCACTGGATGTGTTTGAGGAAGGAAATATGACCAATATCTCTAAAACCATCGCCGTGGACATTTTCATCACACTTAGGTGATGAGCCCCATAATTGTTCATTACTACTTATCCTTTCATGCCTTTTTGTTCATAATAATTTCCTAATATCCCTCAAGATGCCTAAACATTTCCAAACTTATACTCGATGGCCAATTTAAATACTGTTTAACACTTTCTCTTTGAATTAATGTGTCTTGACTCATTTCAAGAGAATGTGATGACTACATGGTGTGACTTGGATATTTGAGCTTATTATTCCAATTGTGATGTTATGCATTAATGTTGTTGGACACTTAGTGTATGTTATATAGTCAAGTATGCCAATAATTGGAATTATTTTGTGCACCTTCCACCAAGAGAATGTTCTATCCTTGATATGGTCATTTCACCCATGATAACTACATGGTCCCCTAAATTATATGGAAGCCAAAGGAAATATTTATGGGATCATGTCACCCCAATCAATGGGGGTATTAAAGCATGCTGTCAATTTCAAGAGACAACCCATCAATCCATTTAGAGTTCAAAGTTGAAACTTAGTTACATCATAGGCTAAGTTTTTCTAGCTAGGGAGACAAGCTAGTAATATCCAAAATCAATTGTCACCGAGGGAAAGTTTAGTTAGATAGATAGCATGATTTAATTCACGGATTATATTGTAGAACCACTGTATATCTTCCCTTGAAAAATCCAGTGTGTTTCCAGTATAAATATAGCTTAGGAGTGTAGAGATGGTTTCCAATCCCCCTTTCCATTACCTTGATCTTGTCTAGTTTAATTCAAACTCCCTTTTCAGCTATGAACAATGAATACAAGATTGATACATAAACTATTATTGATAAATAAAGGCTTGGATTTAGTTTTGTTCCAAGAGGTTGTGATAGAGTTCATAGGAATCCCTTCTGTAGGGAGCACTCAAGGGGAGGATAGTGAGAATCCTTTATTTATATTTAGTTGTGTTTTCTTCCATTCTCATTTAGTTCAGTTTTCTTTCATTCTTGGTTAGCTTAGTTGATTACATTTGAGTTGCTTAAATTCTTACTTAGTTCATTTTTTTTTAATCTTTTTTATTTAGGCTGCTCACATTATTGCTATCATAGCTCTGAGTTATTCATTTTGAATGCGTATAAATGTTGTTTCTCTATCTAACTTCAATTGATGAATGCATAGATCGTAATAAAGTTTTGAATGTGTAGCAATGTTATTTCTCTATTAAGGTTGAATTAGTGAATGCACATATAGTCATTGACTTTGTTGTTCTCTTATTTCTTTGTCATATTAAAGTAATGATATAAACACTTTCCAACTTCAAGTGATTTCATGAAGAGATGGTGAGAAGAATCATTTCTCTAATACATGATTGAAATAATAAGAATTTTGTTTACCTATTCCATGGATGGTTAAGCACTACATTGTTGCATCATAGGTTAGTCATTTAGGGCTCTTCGTCATATTAACTCTCAATGTATTAATATTTATGATTTGCATACATAGTTCACAACACCTCTAAAGTTTGTCTGCTACTTGGTTGATAATTAAAGTGATTTATCGAGTTCAATAATTTATTGTTGTAATTATGGAGTTCAATAATAGCAAACGAAGGTGCCACACACCCTCTACAAAGGCACCCATGAAAGAGACACTACAACCCCTTGTATGTCATGAACGCCATTCCCAGTGAGTTTTGATCCATAACCACTTCATCTACTTCACATGTCTTAGAGAGGGATCACTTGAGAAACACTCCTTGACCTAGGGAAAGATCTACCCAATAGGACACCTCATCAACCCTCCCATATCCAAGCTTGGCAAGTTACAAAATCTCTTTGAGCACTTATTTGTTTGACCGGGTAATATTTGATGCACATGCTTAGGTGGATCATTTATTGATTTAATTTACTCACCATGATATTATGACTTGAGATCCTTGGAGGGCGTGCTTATTTGTCTTTGCAGGACCTAGTTGGTGGATAGTTTTGGAAGAACAAGCCTAGCTTGGGCTTCCATGGGGCTTGAAGCCCACATGTTGGATTCCAAGGGCCCACATGACATATGACAAAGAAAAACCTTTGGAGGCATATGAGACATCATGGATGAAATAACCTATCCCTTGCATGCCAAAATTTTTTCCTAAGAGAGGAAAAATGCCACTTTTAGAAGCTTGATGTAACCTAGAGGATTAGGGTTTGGTGGTGAAGATGTTGCTTGATAAAATGTGGAACGTTTTGAAGGAAGGGAGATTGAATACCATTAAGAGAAGACTTGGATGAGTGGAAAGTGGCCTTTGGAGGCCTAGCCATGCATCTACATACCCAATGAATTCTTCAAAGTGTCAAAACGTCCCCTAAGGGGGTGATGTCACCTTATGTTAGGATTTATTTTGTGAAAAGTAGAATTTAAAGTGAATTGTTTAATATTATTTGTGTAAAGGGGCAAGATTAGGGTTGTTGATCCCTAGTCTTGTGGTTTACCCTAATATCATGTGGAAAAACTATGTTAGTGACATTTTCCATAAATAGAGATCATAAAATCTCCTTTTAAATATAACTCTCCCATTTGGAGAAGGATTGGACTGAAATTTTTGCTATCTTTGGCTAGTTCTCTCTCTTGTGCTCTTGTTTATGGCTATATATTGGGTTATTGGTTGATTTAAGTGATGTTCTAGCCTTGGAAATCTATTATCTAGCTATTGTGGTGGTTTGTATTAGCTTTTTCCTTGAATTGGTAAGGATTTTTTACATTGTGCTATCATTTGTTATTCAAGTCAAGGTTATTTTGCTAGAGCTAGGTGGGAAGCATAAGGGCACACACCCCCAAATTAGTCTCCATCATTTTATGCTTACATTTTATTGGTTTAACAAGGGTTTTCTAAGAGAAGTATAAGGGCATACACCCTCATAGCCTAAACCCTAGCTAGAGGTAATTGCCTTAGGGAGTAAGTGGATTTACACCCCCAAGGAGGTAGTATCTCTAGATATTTCTTTTCTGGACTCCATTAACCCAATTATTAAAAGAACTAGTCATTTAATTGTTTCATTGGAGAAATAAATTGATGCCTTGGTAAATGTGAAAATTTCAAGTTTTAAAGTTGTCTCTTTGGGAAAGTGTTCCTTGAACCTTTGGATCCCTTGCCTCATTGAGGTGTCCCCTTTCAACCACAAAATTTTTCTTCTGTTACAAAACTAACCTACAACCAATAGGGCTGCATAAACCTAACCTTACGATTCTTAATAACGCCTAAACTAACCCTGGGATTTAGCCCTAACTTTATCCTAACTCTCTACTAAACCTAGCACACCTATTAGAGGTGGTTTCCAATGGCTGATTTTTTTGCTGTTAAGCTTGGTTTTCTACAACCATAAGGATGATGATATCACTGCAGAAACCTTTTGTTTCAACCTTGATTTTTGTGATAAATTTATTGCTTAATCATTGGTGAGTTGAGGTAGATTTCACTAGCTTTGCCTCTTGTTTATTTTATCATATTCTTATCACTTATATTGCAGCCTTTGATATATTTATTGAGCTGATATATATCAATTACTTTTGCTGCAATTAGAGACAACAACCTTAAATTGCTTTTCAAACTAACATATTACAAGTATCCTTGGCTTTCATTGTGTCTTGGGTAGGTACTTTACTCTCGGAGGATCACTCAACTCACTTGGCAACCCTTAAACCTTCCAAAGACCCTTTTCCAATCCTTTCCTACCATACATAATTGAACTATAGGGTCATCCATTTGTAATTATAATTTTCCATCTCTTTTCCCCCTAGGGTCATTGGGATTCCCCCCTTGAGGTGACTACCTCACCTATAAGGTGATAGGGACACCTTCCTAAGGTGAAAGTGGGTAGGTGCCCTCCTAGTTGTTTCCAATTGGTGGTTGGGCCAGGCTTTTCCCAAACTACAACTTGTGCGATAACGTTTTGGCACCGTTGTCGGGGAGGATTTTGAATCCTCTTAGAAACCCTAAATGATACTTTGGAAAGCTATCCCAAAGCCTTTATCCCTTAGCTTTCCTGGGGACTCCCCCCAAGGGATGTTCTTTTTCCACATTTTTTGATAAGATTTTCCTGAAGCTTGTTTGGTGACTCCACCATGGTACAAAAGTAGCATAACCCGACCCCAAAAAAACCTTTTAAGGGTTTTAAGGCCTCACCTAGAAGGCCTATTCCTCTGACCTCTCCCATTTCTCGTAATTTTCCATCTAATTCTCCTAGACCTCGATCCTCACCTACTACCTCCACACCTCCTCTCTCACCCAAACCCACCTCACTACATGCTACATGGAATCTACAAACCAAAGGGGCACACAAATCTTTGGATATAACAAATATCCCTAGAGCTCCTCATAAAATCCCAAAGGACTTCAAGGAATGGCTCCCCAACATTTTAGGAGAAGATCTCACTACGCTTGAAGATCACTTATATTTTTTCCTATAGAATCTAGAATCTTATGACCAACATGAGGATATCTCGATGAAGCTATTCGCTTACACTTTTGTCGAAAAGGCCAAGGAGTGGTTTGATAGTATTTCCCCAGGAATAATCACAAATTGGGACCTATTTCAAGAACTTTTCACCAAAATATTTGGAAAGAAGAAAGATTACCAATCCCTATATAGTCAAATCCTCAATTGCGAGAGAAAGTTAGGGGAGAGTATAAAGGATTTCAATGATAGGTTTAACACCCTCGTAAGAAGTTTCCCTCTATATTTAAGACCCTCCATAACTAACATCCTCAAGTCTTACATATCAACCATGAAAGATCCATATGGGATTTTGATTGGGAGACACCCTACAACTTTGTTTGAAGCTCAAGAGAGAGCATGTGAAATAGAAGAAAAATTGGCCTCCTTTCTCATACAAGAAGAAGAATGTCTTAAAGAGACCCTTCAAATTAATAAGATTGATGAATTTGTCCCACCAAATTTTCCCTCCAACATCAAGAATTACCTACAAGAGGAATGATTGAAAGAAACTGAAAGGGTATCTTGTCTCATGATCAATATTTTAGAAGAAGAAAGGGAAGTATCCCTAAGAAATACACCTTTCCCAACGAGTAAGGTCTTGGAATTCAAAAATAAGAAAGAAGCAAGACATGCTGAAGAGGATTTCTTGTAACACATTCAACAAGTCTTGGCAGAGCCTCACAAAGAAATAAAAGTTAATGTTAGCAAAGGAGAGGAGAAAATTTCCTCCCCAGAAAAGACCAAAAATGAAGGTGTTGTGGATCATGCCAATATGACCCACCAGGTTCTGGAAGAAGGGATTGACAACACCTTCATTTTGGAAAAATCCCTCTTCCTTAATGAGGAAAAGAAGGAGGGATATTAGGTCTTAGATTTTGATGGTGCACACTCAAGCACAGGCTCAGGTGCTCATATAGTCGTAAGATCACCAAACAACGATACCACCCTTTTCTCTTACAAGATTGAGTTCAACTGCACAGACAACATCGCCGAGTACAGAGCCCTTATCCTAGGAATTAACCTAGCCATTGATATGAACATCAAGACCCTACATGTAAAAGGGGACTTCGATCTAATTGTTTTACAAGTCAACAAGAAGTTCACTGCTAAAAACCCAAGGTTGAACCAGTACATGGATGCCATGTGGGATTCCATAAAGAAGTTTGAAAACTTTTCCATTGAAGCTATCCCTAGGGAAGAGAATCATTTGGCAGACAACCTTGCTATCTCCACTTCAACCTTGCAACTTTTCAAATAAATTGGCCTCTACAAGGTAGAAGTAAATTACAGACCCTCATTACCTGACAACCTAAAACATTGGCAAGTTTTTGATAATGATAGTCAACTTCTTCGCTTTCTCCAAAATGAGGGAGAGTTTTTTGAGGCCTAGATAAATCTATTAGATGAAAGGGAAAATATTGAGATCATCGATGTAGTTGACGGGCCCTTAACCAAAGGTATTGTTCCTTTAGAATATCTGTTTGATCAAAATGATATGTATAAAGGGAAACCCTCAAATAAAATCAGTGATGAGACAATTGAATTCAATATTGGAATCGAGGAATCCCCAAAGATAATTATTTTTGGTAAAGGAACAATGACTGATGAAAGGGAACAACTGATAACCCTTATAAGAGAATTGATTTTTTTTTGCCTGGTCTTACGAGGATTTAAAGGATTATTAAGAAGACTTCATACAACATGTTATTCCCCTCATTGATGGTACAAATCCCTTCATATAGAAACACATGTAGATGAACCCAAAGGTTTCCTCACAAGTGAAAAAGGAGTTACAAAAGATGGTTCTGGCAAGAATAATTGAGCCTATCATATATTCATCGTGGGTATCTAATCTAGTTATTTTAAGGAAAAAGACTAGCGAAATCAAAATATGTGTAGACTTCAGAAATTTAAACCAGGCTTCACTTAAGGACAATTATCCTCTACCAAACATGGAATATCTTTTGAAAAGGGTCACTGATGCAGAAATCATGTCCATGCTTGATGATTTCTCAGGATATAATCAAGTTTTGGTAAAAAAATATGATCAACTAAAAACTACTTTTACCACCCCTTAGGAAACCTATAAGTATTTAAGAATTCCTTTTGGACTTACCAATGCAGGGGCTACTTTTCAATGCACCATGGAATATTCTTTTAGGGATCTGATTGGGAAACTTATAGAGATATATCAGGATGATCTGATTTCCATCTCCAAAAAGATGGAACAACATATCCAACACTTAAGAACTATTTTCCAGAGATGTAGGGAGTACATCATTTCTCTCAACCCTAAGAAATCAATTTTTGGTGTTGATAAGGGTAAGTTACTAGGCCATATCATTTCTAAATATGGAATCATGATAGACCCTGTAAGGGTTGAAGCCATCGAGAAAATCCCTCTCCCTAGGGATAAGAAAGCCTTGCAATATTTCTTTGGTCAGATTAACTTCATCAGAAGATTCATTCCAAATTTTTCCAAAATTGTTAAACCCCTTAACAAATTGCTAAAGAAGGAAACCCATTTTGAATGGGAAAGTGAAGGTAAGTTTTCCTTTCAACGTATGAAAGAGGAAATATTTGTTGCACTAGTCCCGGTTAACCCAATTTTTTCCAAAGACTTCATCATTTTTTCTTTTTCTTCAAAGGACACCATTGCAAGGGTTTTGTTACAAAAAAATGATTAAGGGGATGCACAATTGATTGCTTTCATGAGAAAAAACCTTATAGAATCAGAATTGAATCACACCATTACAGAAAAACAAGCTTACGCTCTGGTCACGTCTCTCAAACACTTTCAAACTTATCTGGGGTACAACAAGATCAAGGTGTTTTTCCCCTACCTCGCTGTAAAGGACGTTTTGTCACAAAAAGATTTCCTCGGATCAAGAGGAAAATGGGTTTCACAAATATAGGAATACGATTTGGAGATCAAACCAACCAAGATAATTAAAGGGAAAGGACTAACAAAAATAAATCAAGAGGCCATTGAGGTAGGAGAGAAGGAACAAGTCAACATTATCTTAAGTGAGATTGAAAATAACATATGGTATTCATATATCATTTATTACTTGAAAAACCTCACATGCCTTGATCATTTAGTGGAACACAAAAGAAGAGCCATGAGACTCAAATCTATGAAGTATTTCCTGGCAGAGAATGGTCTCGGGGGGAAGGAACCCAAATGGGGTGATCCTCAGATGTGTTGATAAAGAAGAAGATGATAAATTAATGACCGAACTTCATGCAGGACATTGTGGAGGCCATTTTGCAGCACACACCACCACCCATAATATTTTAAGGGCACGATACTATTGGCCTACTATTTTCTCCAATATACATCGATATGTTAGATCTTGTCAACCATGTCAATTTTTTATCGACAAGCAATGCATTCCTGCCCTTCCCCTTAAGCCATTCATTGTGGAAGCACCCTTTCAACAATGGGGATTGAATTTCATTGGTGAATTCAAAGACAATTCTAGTAATGGAAATCAACGGATTTTGACCGCCATTGATTACTTCACTAGATGGGTGGAAGCTGTCCCAACAAATAAAGAAACATAAGAAGTTATGATGAAATTCCTTGAGGAAAATATTATTACTAGATTTGGTGTCCCTACTAAGATTATCATTGATAACACCAAATCCTTTAGCTCAATGGCACTCAATGAGTTTTTCTTCAAGTATGGTATTGTTTTATCACACTCCTCAAATTATTATCCTCAAGGGAATGGGTTGGAAGAATCCAACAACAAAAAAATTATGAACATTGTGAAAAAGATTGTTGGGGAAAACAAGAAGAGTTGGGACAACAAAATTAAGTATGCCCCATTGATAGACTGTATGAATACCAATAACTCCATCGAGACGACCCCTTTTAATTTGGTGTATGAGTTAGAATCTCACTTGCCTATAAATCTCTAGATTCCAGCATTACAAATATCCCAACAATTCAATACAGATAAATAAGAATTGAAGGGGTGAATCGATCAACTCATGGAATTGGATGAAAATCGAAGAATGGATTTTGATCAAATGGATAAGAATCAAGAAAGAGTGAAAGGAACCTTTGATCGGAAGGAAAGACAAAGATACTTCAAGGAAGGGGATCAAGTATTACTGTGGGACAAAAGGAGATAAAAACGGGGAATGCATCAAAAGTTCAACAATATTTGGTTAGGGCCCTACAATATAATGAAAGTATCCGGGCTAGATTCTTTCTAATTATCCACAACAGAAGGAAGGAGGATTCCACTACCAATGAATGGATCTCTCCTCAAGAATTATTTCCAAGGTGACACATGACTTCTTCAGGGCCCATGCCCTAGGTAAGTAGGTAGGTCACATTGCTTTCCTTTCATTTTTCATATTGATTTCTCATATTAGTTTAGATGCATTTCATATTTCATTTTGTTCTACTTGCATACTGATTTCATGTTTAGTTTAGAAATTTTTGAAGAAATGTCAAAATTTTTCTTTTCTAGATTAGTTTTCATTTTGGATTTTTATGTATATGGATGAAGGGTCATATCTCCACCCTAGATGGTCTAATGCTTTTTTCTGAGTTTTGGCGGGCACAAATATACTAGGAGATGTTGTGGTTCTCATGCACTCTACGACGAGCACATGTCCCCAAGTAGGAGACAGATGTTATCCCCCTTTTGTGGGATAACTAAGGAGATTATGTATTGAGGCCCTAAGGTTGCAGATATGGAGTGACGATAGACTACATGACCAATAATGTCCACTTGCATAGATGGATACCCTTCTCACCACCACATAGGTCAGGATTTTTAGGATGGCATCCATTGCACCCATTGGCTTCCAGAAGGCAATGGGCCTTGCTCCACGAGTTACAAGTTAGGTACTATGGTGAGTGTAATTTCAATATTTGAGACATTTGAGTATGTTGTATCTAGGACTGCTTTAGATTTCATGACACATGCTTGGACATTATTCCTTTTTCCCTCTTTCACCTTGGTGGTTGACATTGTTCCCTAGTAAGGGGTCTTTCCTCGGGATGTGTTTCTACTAGGAAATCCCTTGAAGACCAATCATACCGTTCTCAATCATACTTACCACTTTTCATCACTTAAAACCCCCCATTCCTTATCTCTTTGGATTTTAAGGTGTGAAGGGGTTTTCCCTCATTCTATGGGAAGAAGGGGATGAAGGACCATAGGGTTTGTTGTCGGGTAAAATATAAAATCCTATTTATAAACCTTCCATATGTTTTGCCCGAAGATTACCCAAGAAAGAAATGAAACACTTATCTGTGAGAAAAGGGGGACCCATAAGAATTATGATTATGAATGCTTAAAGGGTTAGTTGGAATATAGGTGGTCTCATCATGAGCTGACCTATCATGATCATGGATATCTAGTGGTATGACAATACCATCATCTAGTCACCAAGCCAGGGTAATGGCTCTCAGTTGCATGGATGAGAGAAAGGGGGTCTCATTAGGAGCCAACCTTCTCATTTATGATAAGTATTTGTGAGTGACACTGTCATTATCTGGACACCATGCCAGGACATTGGCCTTCAACGTGTTATTAAATTATGAAAGAAACAAAGAATGGAAAAACGATGGGCTTGGAAAAATTGCATCACAAACGAAGGTGCCACACACCCTCTACAAAGGCACCCATGAAGGAGAAATTAAAACCCCTTGTATGTCATGAACCCCCTGCCGAATGAGTTTGTATCCATAACCACTTCATATAATTCATATTCCTTAGAGAGGGATCACTTGGGAAACACTCCTTGACCTAGGGAAATATCTACCCAATGGGACACCTCATCAACCCTGCCATATCCAAGCTTGAAAAGTTTCATAATATCTTTGAGCACTTATTTTTTTGATCAGGTAATATTTGATTCACATGCTTATGTGGATCATTTATTGATTTGATTTTCTCACCATGATATTATGACATGACCTAGTTGGTGGACAATTTTGGAAGAACAAGCCTAGCTTGGGCTTCCATGGGGATTGAAGCCCACAGGTTGGGTGCCAAGGGCCCACATGCCAGATGAAAGAGACAAACCTTTGGAGGAATATAAGACATCATGGATGACATAACCTATCCCTTACATGCCAAACGTTTTTCCTAGGAGAGGAAAAATGCCACTTTTAGAAGCTTGACGTCACCTAGAGGGCTAGGGTTTGGTGGTGAAGATTTTTCTCGATGACATGTGGCACGTTTTGAAGGAATAGAGATTGAAGACCATCAAGAGAAGACTTGGATGAGTGGAAAGTGGCCTTTGGAGGTCTATCCATTCATCTACCTACCCAACGATTTCTTCAAAGTGCCAAAACGTCCCCTAAAGGGGTGACATCACCTTATGCTATGGTTTCTTTTGTGAAAGAGTAGAATTTAAAGTGAATTGTTTAATATTATTTGTGTAAAGGGGAAATATTAGGGTTGTTGACCCTTAGTATTTTGGTTTACCCTAATATTATGTGGAAAAACTATGTTAGTGACATTTTGTATAAATAGAGATCATAAGATCTCATTTTAAATATAACTATCCCATTTGGAGAAGGATTGGAATGAAATTTTCGCTATATTTGGCTAGTTCTCTCTCTTATGATATTGTTTATGGATATCTCTTTTATTATTGGTTGATGGGAGTGATGTGATAGCCTTGGAAGGATATTCTCTAGCTATTGTGGTGGTTTGTCTTAGCTTTTTCCTTGAATTGGTAAGGATTTTTTACATTGTGCTATCATTTGTTATTCAATTCAGGGTTATTTTTCTAAAGATAGGTGGGAAGTATAAGGGCATACACCCCCACCTTATTCTCCATCATTTTATTCTTACATGTTATTGGTTTAACAAGTTTTTTCTAAGAGAAGTATAAGGACATACACCCTCATAGCCTAAACCCTAGCTAGAGATACTTTCTTTGGGGAGTAAGAGGGTTTACACCCCGAAGGAGGTAGTATCTCTAGCTGTTTATTTGCTTGAATCCATTAAACCAATTATTAAAAGCACTAGTCATTTACTTGTTGCATTGGAGAAATAAATTGTTGCCTTGGTAAATGTGAAAATTTCAAGTTTTAAAGTTGTCTCTTTGGGAAAGTGTTATTTGAGCCTTTGGCTCCGTTGCCTCATTGAGGAATCCCCTTTCAACCACAAACTTTTTCTGTTGTTACAAAACTAATCTATATCCAATAGGGCTGCAAAAAACTAACATTCTAATGCTTAATAACTCCTAAAATAACCCTAGTATTTAGCCCTAACTTTACCCTAACTCTCTACTAATCCTAGCACACCTATTGGCCTAGTTAGAGGTGGTTTCTAGTGGCTGATTTTTCTGCTGTTAAGCTTGGTTTTCTACAGCCATAAGACTAATAATATCACCACAACAACCTTTTGTTTCAGCCTTGTTTTTTGTGATAAAGTTATTTCTTAATCATTGGTGAGTTGAGCTAGCTTTCACTAGCTTTGTCTCTTGTTTATTTTATCATATGCTTAGCACTTATATTGCAGCCTTTAATATCTTTATTGAGTTGATATATATCAATTAAGTTTTTTGCAATTAGGGGCAAAAAGATTAACTTGATTTTTTAACTAACATATTGCAAGTATCCTTGGCTTTCATTGTGGCTCGGGTAGGTACTTTACTCTCGGAGGATCACTTAACTCATTTGGAAACCCTTCAACCTTATCAAGACCCTTTTCCAAGCCTTTCTTATTTCTCTAAACAACATAATTGGCTAATGAAAAACCAAGCCCCATAACAGTGGCACTATCCACCTCTAGGACAATCCTTCCCATTTCAACCTCAAAAATAGCCTCAAGGTCAATGACCTAACTCACAATATCCCTGGAGACCTCAATCACAAGATCAAAATGATTTATTTCCACCTCCTCCACAAACAAATACTCAACTACCACCCAAATAGACACAAATTCCCACTCAACTAACACCAAACCCAAATAATTTACTACTTCAACCAGTCTACAATAATGAGATGGTAAATTACCCAATATATTCACTAAGTTCTATGAAATTTAATGAGACAACCTTCACTAGGTTTTTTCAGGGAAAAATACCCTATAGTAGTGGGCTTACTATAGTGTACCAATGATCGTACAAGAAGCAAATTCTATAAAGAATACTAAACAAATATATAATAATTGAATTCCCAAGAAATAACTAACTATTGTGAGAAAGAGAAATATTAACTCACCAGGAGTCCAACAGTTGATTTCGTTCCCAATCGTCAGAGTCTCTTTGCTTTTTTCCAATGGTTCCTCTACAACTTGCAAGAACCTAAACAAGAAAACCTATACAGAGAGGTAGTTATACTAATAACTACCCATTATCCCTATGAAAACTGATAGAAAGATCAAAGCAATTAGTATTTTATGAAGCATAAATAAAAAAATTGCATATTTAAACAATATTAAAAAATACACTTCGAAGGAATGAGTTTCTATATTATTTATGAGAAACAATTAGGTAGTTACAAATTTTACCTGTCCAATGCGACACTGCCCTATCAAAAGAGATTCTATATTCCTCCACCTATCTCCTGCTATAAGGATTGATTTTGACACTGAATTCACCACAGACCCAAAGAGAATATATGGGAGACTCTTGGTCGGATAGGTTGGTGATTAGAAGGAGGCTTAAAACAAGGGTTTCCAGGTCAAAAAACCAACAACAATAAGGATATGTATGGGCTTACATACTCGACGAGGGTATCCAAATAGTTGTTTTCTATTATGTGCAAAGTATCATTACCTTTATCCTTGAAGAAATTTCTCTTTTTATGCGGTCTCTAGTTGGTTGGAGATGATTGAGTATGGGTAAAGGAGTTAGGAAAATAATCAAACACGTAACTCAACATTTAATTAGGAATAATTTTATTTTTTTTATCATGTATTGACATGCACACAACTATCCCTTGAGAAGCTCGCATATACACGGGTTGCATAACTGTGAGGGCACGCACATCCTCCAAAACATTATTTTTTAGAAGGACTCAAGGAGGTATGGGGAAGAGTTTTCTATAAGGAGGATAGGGATAAGTCAAAAAAGATCATCAATGCTTCAAAGGCGTCAATTGATGCTATAACACTAGGGAAAGGTAGTTTTATATCCATTGCCTCTTCTTATTACTGAGCCATTATAAGGGAGATCACCTGTAAACAATAGAATTCAAAGCCAACATTTCCTCAACCATAAATTACTTTAGTTCACTATCATCGATGGTTAAAAAAGAAGGGGATGGACATACTTTCAACCCTTTGTATATATCCTACCGCACCCCAATGAAGTAAATTTCAACCTTTTTTTCCTCGGCATTTGGCTTCATCAAACAACTCCTTCTCCTCTCATTTGGTTCCTTCCCCTTATTGTCTCCCTCCATCCAATATCAGTGGTCCACCTTCTTTGGAATGATTCACTTGGATGTTCCCACATAAATGAAGTGAAGGGAGGGATGGGTGAAAGGGAGTCCAATAATAGAACCAACAAACTTCTTAACCAGTTACCCAAAATAAAACTCCACCTTACCTAGAGAGGATAAAAAAAAGTAAAACAATCACTCAATATGAAATTGATCTCTTAGGGGAAAAAATCCACTTCTTTAAGAAATCAAATATGTGCCCATCTACAACAAAATCATCAAGGAACTATGTATCAAAATGCATGGAAGAAAGAATAAATATCCTCCCACTACAAATGTTTTTAGGAAACTTGCTAACTCATGTTAGGAAAGGTCTCAGAACTAAATACATTAATCCAAGTAGCCCTATGGTAGACGTATAAGTCCTAAGTCCAAAAATTCCTTCAATTGCATTTCCAACTGTTTCAATTTCGACGTTGACATCCGATAAGGAGTTCTCATTATCGGTTCAGTTCCAGGCTTCAAGTCTATTGTAAATTCCAACTCTCATTTGGGTGGTAAACCTGGTAACTCTTATGGAAACACATTTGCAAACTCTTGCACTATAGGAAGGTTTTCTAATCCTTCCGCCTCACCCTTTTTGTTTAGCGCTAATATTACATATAGATTGCATCCCTTGCACATACTCATTTGTAGATGTAGGGAAGAAATAAATCTCAAGGACACTCCCTAGTTTCTTCCTACAATCACTCTATTCTGCCCCAAATCATCTGTCAAACTTAACTGTTTCATCTTACAGTGAAGTATATGTGATTCTATCTAGTCCATACCAATCACTATTTCATACAATCCTAATATCGTGACATAAATATCTACCTTGGTTACAAAATCTCCCAAGTTAATGCTACAGCTTGTAACTTTTCCTCCAACTTTATGTTTGGCACCAGATGCTATTTCTATGTATCTGAACTTGTCCTGCTCAATTTCCTTTACCTTAATTCTCTTTAGCACTACACTAGAGATAAAGCTCCCTGTAGCACCTGGATCTATCAAAATACTAAAAGTTTGTTCGACGATTGTACCTGACATCTCAAGCACAATGGACTCGTGCTCAGCCTCGTGGTTGTTCACCACTGCATGTATCCTGTGGGCATTTCCTAAATCTCCAACTATAGTGGGTCCCAATGATCTGATCGCTCTGGCCTTGTCAATCAGACAATATTGCTGGAAATGTGGCTCTCCAGATGTCCAATATACAGTCTTCGGTCCAGTACTCCTAGTCCCTATAGTAGAAGCTTTTGGCCTAACAATATGTGATCCTGGTCTGTTCTGTTGAACAAGCCTAAAATGTTGTTGCTGCTACAGGCGACACTGTTGTTGTTGTGGTGGTCCTCTATAAGGAGTCCTATGCTGAGGTGTCTATCATGGTGGTGTCAAGAAGATAGGTCCTCTAGGCGTATCTTGCTGCCCAGAAGTCTGTCTAGCTGGTGTATGATGCTGCTGCGCTCCTGATGTCGTTTGTCCAGTCGTTCTAGAAGGTGTCCTACCCTAACCCCCAATGTTCAAATCTTCCTCAACTATGAGGGATTTCTGAACTACGTCGTGTAACTTCTAAGGCATTCAAATCCTCACCTTTGCATGAATGTTGAAGTTAAGGCTGAACACAAACTTGTTGGCCTTTAAATTCTTCGTGTTCAGATGTGAATCATACCTAAGCATTTCCATGAATCTGGCCTCATACTTTGGCACCGTATGACCACCCTGTCATAAGGCATTGAACTCATTAAGCTAGCGCTCAGTGAATTTCTCAGACAAATACCTCTCTTGGAACCGTTTCTCGAACAAATCCCATGATACGTCTTCAAAGACCATGTTTAGTTGAGGTAGGAGCATCTTCCACCAAAGTAGAGAACTCCCTTTCAATTGGAAGATCACCATGCAAACCTTCATGTTGGAGGTGTAATCATGAAGTGCGAAGTACATCGCCATGCTCTCCAACCATGCCTTGGCGGCTAAGCCATCCGTGGAACCTCAAAAGTCAGGAAAATTCACTTTCTCAAGTTCTCTATGCATGCTACTACTACCAACTAGAGCACGTTGTGAACCCTCATTGGGCACAAATTCTCTTCCCACATCTCGATCCCGACGGTTGATCAATGCCTCTGACACCCTTTGGAAGGATCTCATCATACCTACCACATCTCCCACAACAACCTGCTCCTATTCAGTGGTATGTTCTTCTCCCTGGGGGTTAGACCCATCTGGCATGGGTACGATTGGAGGTGTCACACATCTTCCTCAAGCACCACATCGTCTACTTCCCCTATGTCCTCTAACCATGATTACCTGCATGGAAAAATTTTAAAATTTAATTAGTGATATATTTTTAATCATTTAGTTAACAAAATGGAAGTTGTAACGGTCCAATGTCGCAGGGTTGAACCCGCTCTGATACCATATGTAATGAACCCCTTCATTAAGACATAATGTAAGTGAGTACAACTGTGGTAATTTTGTTTTTTAAAACAACAATTAGAATAAGTGATATGCAACAATGACATACATCAATATTACACATTCTATTCTCATATACAATACAACATGGAAAAATCAGATGCAACATCACTGCTACTAATATGTCAATCATATCACATGAAGATAACAAAGATGTCTACCCGCCCAACCTACCTTGCAAGGTTAGGACCTCTAAGAGACATAATCAACGCTCAAGTCCATAATTCATTTGATTGATTTTGACCACTTAAGGTCTCAGGACTGGAGACTGTTCTAAGGAACAAGGAGACATCTAATTCCCTTAACCATAATCATATTCTTCAATCAAGACTAAATTTCAATGTTTAAACAACTAAAATAAATCATCTGATCAAAGGATCTAACAATTCAAGATTTTATGATCTACTTAAAAATATATTTCTGAGTCTAAGAATTCTACTGGTGTCTTAACAATTTTCAAACAAAACTCATCACCCTACATATTAAGACTTGCACCATTCAACCTTTAAACATTATAGAAGCGTAGGTAATGAATTTTGATTATTAAAAAACTAAAAAACTAAATAACTAAATATCATTAGATTCTAAGATCAATATTTAAAAAAAAAAATTGCTACAAGAATGTCAATCAATTAAACATTAATAATTACATTAATAAACTCATTAATGTCTAATCATTAAAACAATTCTTTTACTAGTTAATTTATTTAATATAACAAAGTTTATACTATTAATTCCATTCCTAAAGACTCTAAAGTCTCCTTCCAAAAAGATTATTTAAGAGACTAATTTTAAATTCTCCTCCAATAAAAGATTATTTATTTGGTCCATTATAATTCACAATAGATATCCTTAAATTATTTTCCCTCAATCCTAAGTGTATTATACTAAGTTCATTGACGTGCCTACATAACCGTTTTCTAAATAGAATTTCTATAATAGGAAATTTTATAATTGAATATGTTTTAAAATATATTTTACATAATTCCATTACAGTTTACTATTCCTAAAGCATAGTAATATGTTCATAACAAGATAATAATCAACAATGATGTCATTTATTACCTATATATATAGTATTCTTAATACATTGAATGCCATCCATGATAAATTTTTGTTTATCTCAATTTTTAATTGCGTAAACATACTTCCCATTCAAGGGAAGATTAACTTGGGCCTTGGCGCTATATGGAATATATTAGGTGTTTAATTTTAACAAGTTATGATAACCCAATCATATTATTACTACAACGACACTATTCTTTTTATATTCCAGATCTGCAATTTAAACAAGTGTTGTATGGCAGTGGAGTCCTTGCTAGGTTGGGATGGGAGTAAATGTGAGGTAGTAAAGACACATGGGTAGAAAGTTGAAGTAGATGTGGTTTGCATGTAGACCATAGTAAAGTAAATATATAGTTTTATACATATGAAATATGTACTTTTATACATACGAAATATGTACTTGTATAAAGTACATATTTAGATTTATACATACGAAATTTGTACTTGGATAAAGTATGGGGAAGAGATTTTATAGAGCATGCACGGAGCCCTCATTGCATACTTATGCAGTTTTTGGATCACGGGTTTTCGGGGTGGTGGGTTCAAATTTTGGCCTTTTATGTTTTGTGGCCTACAAATAGGACCGACAGTTCCGCGATATACAAAATGATAGGCGGAGTGGTGGACTATAGAAATTTATCAGAAATTAATAATGTCAGTTATACAATAGAATAGTAATAAGGTCTGTTATATAGGTTCGTGGAGAAAAACACTAAAAAATTAGCATTGTCGAACCATTTTGCTTTAAAACTAAGGCTTTTCTTGCACAAAAAAGATATAGGATTTCCGAATTGGTTTTCTTTGTAGATGTTTTACAAAGCATGGACAGAGCGGTCATTCCATACTTAGCCAGTTTTTTGGATTGTGGGTTCTCGGACTGTCGGTTTCAAAAATGGGCCTCTGTTGTTCTGTGCCCTATACAAATTGAAAAGTGGGCTTGCGAACTATACAAACTTATTATAAAATAAATAATCTATGTTACATATCCTTGGAAATTACATGAGCATTTAAAACATCAACATCGTTGAAGACCAAAAAATTAGCATACAATAGGAATTTTGCACCCAACAATTCTGTCATATACATGAGACAATAATTTATAGAAGATTATAACATTGTACGAAGATTTATACTAATTTGTATAATGCTATAAAACTTCATACATTTTGTACTGAACAATTACGTAGTTGTGGGTTGGCGGAGTTCCGGGTTCACACTTTTCATGTCCAGTGTGTTACGTGATATACATTTTGCACGAAAGACTTCGGTCATATACATTTTGCAGCGAACAATTCCATGATATACATGACAGAGAGAAATCTATAGAATATTATAATGTTGTATGGAGATTTAAAGTAATTTATATAATGCTATAACATGTCTTAAGTTAATGAATAGTATAAGCTATTTTTTAAATTTTGTTCAATATATATTTTTTATAAGTAAGATTGTATAAAAGTCTATCAAAATGAAGGAGTACAGAGAATTTCTATGGTTTCAATCTGTAAATACTGAGCTTCCCTGAGGGAAAACCAACTCAGCAAGGCAAACCGCTTCATAACTTAAGTGTAGATTGTCACTGATACAAAAAGAGTTCAAAATTCTGGCTCGTAAGGGTGGGCGCTAGAACTGTAGAAAACGTAGATAGCCTAATTATAATAACCATGGACAAAATGCATGAAAGGTCAGCATGCACATGAAAAAACAACAAAAAAAAACAAATCACCGGTATGGGCTGTAGTGCGGCGACGCGACCATGCAGAAGGCGCGAAATGTCGTGTCCTTGGGAGGAGGCGACTCCTCCTGGAGTGGTGTGCGGTCCAGTTGCATAGAGTTCTCCGTCTCTGATGGCAGGTGCTCTTCCTTTTGGATGTGCTCCGGGCGTGATGGAAGCCTCTGGTCCTCATAGTTTGCGTCCGTGTGGCCCAAATTTTCCAGTGGCAAGACTGGTGCCAAGGTTGCTGCTGCTTGGGCTATTGCTGATTGGGCTACCTCTGGTGCGGGGAGATGAACACCTTGTAACGCAGAGAACAACTGCAGGAGTCGAGAGGCTTTGCCGTCTAGGCTCTATAGGCGGAACCGAAGGTTGTCCATGTCCCGACGCAGGTCGAATACCAAGCTTTGCACCAGTGCAAGGCCTGTTTGCCACTCACATTATGGGTCAGCGTTGGAACCCGCTCGAGATTGGGTTTGCCATCGCGAATTTTGATTGGCTTCCAGACCATCCATCTGAAATTGGGTGTCGTGAAGCTGGTCCTGAAGTGACTAGGTGGCCGAAGAGTTGGGAGGGGCCAAAGGGCCTGGGTGTGAAACAGATGCGAAATTGGCTAAAGGTCCTGGGTTATTTTTCAGTGAGGCCCCTGAGCAGTCCAACTCCTCCATTCTGTTGGTAAGGGATGCAGGAAGGGGCGGGAGAGATGCGGGAATTTTAGTCGACTGTGCCAGGGTGGAGGACGAGGTGGTCGAAGAGGAGGATAACAGGGAGGGAGCAGGTGGGGGACACAAGACTAGGTGGGGTCGGTTTGGCTGGCAGGATGGCCGACCTTTGGACTTCCTTCATAGCTGGGGCATCTTTGGGACAGTGGGAGAGAGAAAATGCGGCAGGAATAGAGCAGGGCAGGATAAATGCAGAGCAGGGAAAGGTTGGGCAGGAAGACGAGCTCTGAGAAACAAAAAGCAGGAAAGAATGAGTCATCTGGACCTGCTGGAGCAATTGAAATAGGGTGGGTAGCTGGTGAGGTTCCATAAATGGTCGCACACACTGAGTAAAGGCGCAACGAGGGTGCTGGTCCGTTGAAAGGATGCAAAGGCAGATCAAGGTGCACTGAGAGTAATGGCACCATGCCTCGAGCGAGCTGAACTTGAACTGATTAGGCAGTTGGGAGTGAGTGGCACATGGTCGTCACATTGCCGGCGCCACAGAGTATTGCTCCTGGTTGCTCTGCTTGACGCGTGTGATGTACTAGCAACCCATCCGCGGGAAAGGGAATAAATGCGAAGGACTATAGACATGTGGGCATGACTATTGTTTAGATATGCTTTGCATACGGCCGTGGAAAAAATACACAGAAATAGTAATAATGGGCTGGTGCGCTGAAATTTGGGCTTTGTTGTTCCATGGCCTACAAATTGCACCCAGAGTTCCGCGACATACAATTGGACAGTTGGAGTTGTGGACTATTTGGTATTTAAGGGCGTACATATGTTACAAAGAAGAGGTGCTAGATACCAAATATGTAATTTGATTAAGTAGATATATAGACCATTGTGGCTGTCGGGCTGACAGGCTGAAAATTGTGTTGCCATAGGTTCGTGGACAAAAGCATAAAAAGACTACTAACACAGAATTAGTTTTCTTTAAAACAAAGGCACGGGAGCTTCATTCTGGGTTGTCGGGGTGGTGGGCTGAAAATTGGGCTACTGTTGTTCTGTGGCCTACAAATAGCACCGAGAGTTCCGTGAAATACAAATTGAGAAGTGGTTTTACGGACTATTTGAATTTTTGGATCGCGGGTTCTCGGGCTGTCGGGCTAAAAATTGGTTTTATGTTGTTCCGTGGCCTACAAATAGCACTGAGAGTTCCATGATATACAAATTGACAAGTGGTCTTGCGGACTATTTAAAATTTTGGATCGCAGGTTCTCGGGCTAGGGGGCTGAAAATTGGCCTTCTGTTGTTCCGTGGCCTACAAAAAACAAATATGTAATTTGATGAACTAGATATGTAGAGCATGCACGAAAGCTTCATTGCGGGTTTTTGGGATTGCAGGATGAAAATTGCACTTCTGTTGTTTCGTGGCCTACAAATACCACCAAGAGTTCCGCGATATACAAATTGACATGCTGCTTTGAGGACTAGAATTTTTAAATGGCGGGTTCTCAGTCTGGCGAGCTGCAAATTGGGCTTCTATTGTTCCGTGGCCTACAAATAGTCCGTAGAGTTGTGCGATATACAAATTGACAAATGGACTTGTGAACTATTTGAAATTGAAGGCACTCATGTCGAACAAGTTTAGCATTCTCGAATTAGTTTTCCTTTTTACATATGCTGCTGGAGTAAAAAAAAATTAAATAGTACTGATGTCTGTTACATAGGCTGGTGGAGAAAAAGTATGAAACAAATATGATTCCCGAATTAGTTTTTTTTTTAAAAGTGGCTTCTGGACTTAGGCATTTTTTGGTTCACGGGTTCTCGGGCTGGGGACCTGAAAAACGCGCTTTTGTCCTTCCATGCCCTACAAATAACACCAGCAGTTCTGCGATATACAAATTGAAAATCACACTTGCGGAGTATTTGAATTTTAAGGAGCTCGTGTCCGAAAAATTTAACATTCGCGGATTAGTTTTCTTTACATAGGTTTTACATACGACGGGAATGAGATTTTATAGAACAACGACAGAGCCCCCATTCCATGTCCCACAAAGAGCAGACAAAGATAGGCAGTGTACAAATTGAGAAGCGGGCTTGCAGACAATTTTAATTTTAAGGGTCTTTGTGACAAACATTGTGCAGGACATGCTACAAAGATGCAAGAAATGATAGTCTCTTTACGTTTGAGTAGAAAGAAAGTAGTGAACACAATTTTATGACACACACACACA
>ML820573.1:147971-176094 GCA_009831015.1 Picea engelmannii
GTGAAATATGATATCTGGAATTTGAGTAAGTTATTTATGTCATAGTCCATTCTGTAAATGAAAAATCTAGGAACACATAAAAGTAAGAGGAAAACTAGCCTTCCCGAATTAGAGCATAGACGAAACCCTCATTCCATACTTAGCCAGTTTTTGGATGGCGGGTTCTCGGGCTGGGGACTTGAAGAGTGGGTTTTTGTTGTTTCATGACCTTCAAATAGCACTGAGAGTTTCATGATGTACAAATTGATAATGGGACCTGTGGACTATTTGAATTTCAAGGGGCTTGTGTCCCAAAAATTTAACAGTCGGGAATTACTTTTCTTTACATAGGTTTTACACACGGTGGTGGGAAAATGTACAAAAAATATAGTACCAATGTCTGTTACACAGGGTGGTGGACAGGAGGACCAAATAAATAGCATTCCCGAATTAGTTTTCTTTAAAATAGGGGATTGTGGATACAAGAAATTGGAATGTATCAAACTATAGGTTCCTGGAGAGCATAAATTGTACATAGCAAAAACGTAATTTTTTAAATTAGATATTTACTTTTATACATACAAAATATGTGCTTTTATAGAGCATGTGCAAAACCCTCATTCTATATAGTGTGACAGAGCCCAGATTACATACTTAGGCAGTTTTTGGAGCGCGGGTTGTCGAGCTGGGGGGATGAAAATTGGAAAAAAATGAAATGTGTTACATATTCCTGGAAATTTAAAGAAACATATATATGTGTGAAATATGATATGTCTAATTTGAGTGAGTGATTTATGTCATACTTTATTTTGAAAAAGAAAAAAAGAGAATAGAGATAAAACAAACAGAATGACTTCACATTCAACATAGATGAAGATAAAAAATGCAGGAAGACATAAATATATAAGGAGACAACAGAATAGTTTTATTTGGAATATATGGAAAAAATAATAGTTTGTTACATATCGCTGGAAATGTAATGCATTTTTCATATAGACTGGGATTGGGGCTCCCGTAGACCATAACAAAAATATGTACAAGAAATAGGAGTGTGGAAAGAAGTTGGACACGCTAGAATGTAATACCTGAAAAGTAGAAATGTGAAGATCAGTTTTTGTCTATAGATTTCTAGTCAGGAAAGGAATAATTGGATTGATAAAGAAAGGCCTATCACTATACACTTACAGGGATGGTACGTATAAGTAATTTTTGTGTTTGGTTGATCATTCCTTTCCTTGCTGGTTTTTGTGGGCAGCCCGCTTCAATAAATGGACTGATACACAAAGGATTTATGCATTTTCCTGTTGGATTTCGTGGCTGATCCACTTCAATTTCTCTTCAATATAGCTTCTCAAGGGGGCGACATTGATGTCATTGCGGATTCGAATGTTGAAAACTTCATTTTCTAATTTGCTTAGATCAATTGAAAGTTTACACAAACCTTCATGAATGTCTCCATTCTATAGCGAATACCTGACTAGCCAGTTGTGTACCTCTTCTTCATCATATTCAACAATTCTGTAAAATTTTTCTAAAGATAGCCTTCAAATTATCAACTTGTTGATCAAAAGATTGCTTGGTTAACGTCAACGAGTTGAGGATTAAGCTGGGCTCCTGGAAGCCGTTTTTCTTTCCTGCTAAGTCTATTTTGGTGAGATTTGTGAATAATGTTTCTTTCTTTGATATTGCTTGCTCACACGATTGCACAATTAGGTACAGGTTCTTCACTTTCTGTTTCTAGCATGCTTCTAATTGAGTGAGCCTTTTTTTGGACGGGAGATCATGTTGTGTTCTTCACATCTCTGGCATGTTGTTGACATGAAAGGCGAAAGGGATGACCGAGTGTACATAGAAATTTTCTTCATTCATAAATCCGTCTGCAGAAGTAGGAGCAAGTTATGTGCCCTGCTCCCCAGGGAATCCATATTCTGTGATGTTTCCCAGGCCTTGGAAATCAGTTCTATTCTTTTGTTGATATTTTTTTTAACATATTGTCTACAGGATGCGAAGAATCTAGAGGACCCTTTTAGATTTGTTGCAGTGGTGCACGTAGTCGCAGGCATGGCTATTTCCAAGGAACTTCCAAGTAATGGCACAGGAAACAAAGATTCTTCTAATTCCTTAATCCAGTTCTTTAGTCTGGCATTTTCGGCTTCAATGACTCCAATGGAATCATGAAGAGCATCTCCGGTTTCCCTATGAAGTTAAGAGATTTTGGATGCATTCATATTGACAAGGTCAAGTTCTAAAAGATGTTTTCTTTTCTTATTTTTTACATCTCTTTTTTCAATGATTAATTTTTTTGATTCTGTTTCAAAAACAACGCTCCGGAATACGAATAATTCATCTTTGTAAAAAATGTCGGTACCGACCATGTCCATTGATAAGGCATACTGAATTGCGTGTGTGGTCTGATCAAGGTTGCAGAATATGCTTTCTAGATCAACTTCAAGATCCATGTTTTGACAATAAATTTTGGGCTGCTCCGTCTCCCCTACAATTCTTTTTCCATTCTTCTACATGGGAAGCTGTTGAGGAAGATGTTCATTATATCTCTACAAAACTATTGTGTAGCTGCTGGCAGTAGTTTATCAAAAGGTTGGTTGGATCCAGACGCTGTTTGAAATGAAGAAATGGAGGGGACAATATAACCCCCTGCAAACATTGCTTCAATGCGTGCGAATGGAAAATCTTCTCATTAATGACAATATCTATGCATGTTGTATGGTGTCCTGTTAGAAGTAAAACATAGTTATTGCAAACTTAGAAGTGCGAAGGTGAGGGTTATGGCCAACAAAATTTAAGGATATGAGGTTTCGTGAACGAACCAAGCTGGCGGCGTGCGAATGACATTGCATGGTATTTGAAATTAATACTGGGAAGCGATTGGAGGTTTCGTGAACGAGGCAAGCTGGCGGCGTGTGAATTACATTCCATGGCATTTGAAATTAAAATTGGGAAGGGAGAAGAAAATTCTTCGCAAAAATTGTATTAATGACAAAACTTCTCGAGCCTTGTGCGCATCAATGACAACTTAGATGGTAGTTGCACGATGACCTGTTAGCATTACAAATTTAGAAAGAAGACATATATACACACACACACGCACATATATATATAAAATATTTTTTATCATGCAGATGTGAGAAGGTAATGGCCATGGGGAAGAGTAAGCAAGGAAGGAATGGCCAAGTCTAAAAGTGCATGGTTCGGGATCGCGGTTCTCGGGCGGGCGGGTTCAAAAGAAGGCCTCTATTGTTCGGTGTTCTATAAGTAGCACACAAAGTTCCGCGATATACAAATTGAGAAGTAGACTTGCGGGATGGTCGACATTTGATAGACCATCTACAGTTTCTAGATCGCAGGTTTTTGGGGTCAAAAATGATGCTCTATTGTTCGGTGCCTTGCAAATATCTTATGATAATAAATTGAGAAGCGGATTTGCAAGGTGACCAACTCAACATTCTACTCCAAGGATAGTGGGCTCCCACAAACGAGAAATACATATTTGCAGGCTATACATTGGGCCGATTTCTGCCATATAAAAATTGGGTTCTTGGGCTGGCGGGTTCAAAATTGCCTAAGCAAAGAAAAGGGCTCCGTTCGACTCCCACTGTACATTTCATAATTCATGTGCAACACCAAGTCTATGATTACCAGATCAGTGTGTGTAGAAACTAGGAAAAAGTAAATATGTGCCTTTATAAAGTATGGACATGCAATTTTATAGATCGTGTACCGATATCGCATTCCATACTTGCGGGTTCTCGGATAGGAGGAGTAAAAAAATAGGCCTCTATTGTTCCATGTTTTACAAATAGCACATATAGTTCCACAATATACAAATTGACAAGCGGACTTGTCGGGTGGTTGAGAATTTATAGAGCATGTACAGTTTGTGCATCGCACATTGTCGGGTTGGTAGGGTTAGAAACAGGTGTCTATTGTTTGGTGCCCTGCAAATTTCTTATGATGCACAAATCCCTTATCCCATACTTAGCCGCTTATTTGGATCGTGCACTTGCGAGCTGCACACTGTGCCT
The DNA here is from genome assembly GCA_009831015.1 of Picea engelmannii. Classification (NCBI taxonomy): domain Eukaryota; kingdom Viridiplantae; phylum Streptophyta; class Pinopsida; order Pinales; family Pinaceae; genus Picea; species Picea engelmannii. Next base: position 151,994 of record ML820573.1, read on the forward strand.
CTATTGTTCTGTGTCCTGCAAATAGCAATTATAGTATGGCGATATACATATTGACAAATGAACTTGTGGGCTGACTATCTCAACATTGCAGTTCTGCTGGATGGCGGACATGTAGCGTAGTGGCTTCTTAGTGCAAGAAAAAGAAAAAGAAAAAGAAAAAGAAAAAGAAAAAAAAAAAATACCTGCAAACAAGTTTGACAAATTCAGAGAAAGTAAAGGAAAAACTGTTTACTATGGAACAGAGGCAGAAAAAGAATGCACCTTTGCATTGATTCGTGTACATCTCTGGGTAGGAGTTCTTTGCACCTTCTAGTTTCTCTTTCTGTTTCTATAAACAAAAGTACAAAACAAAAGGGATATGAACATAAGCTTAGATGTTAAAAAAAAGGCAACTACTATGTACATATATACAAAAACAAAAAAATGAATAAGATGAATAGAGTCACAAATAGTTTTTTTGAGGATGTACCTTATTTTTTCTTTTTTTGCACAATGTATATTTTATAATTAGAGTAGAAGATCGTCTATATTCTCACCACAATGCTATGTGTAGAAATTAGGGATACAGATATGCTTCGAAACATAGAAATATGAGTTTGCAATAAGTTTGATGTATATGTCATAATTCAAGTGCAATACCAATTGTATCATGATCAGACCAATATGTGTCTAAGACAAACATACTATATTGAGAAATGGGCACATTGGACCAGACATGGTCAATAAGTGCATTTTGTAGATGGGCTATGTTGTTCAGAAGAAACCACAGACTGTATTTGCACATGTAGTTTTGCAATTCTTTTGTTCTCCCAGTATTTTGTAGCATGTCAATATTGAAGTCTTCTACAAGTACAATGGATCCATTCACATGGAAATGGTCCAATGCATTGGAAATAACATTTACTATGTTGGAGAATGCTGCATGGGGAGTAGCGTACAGATTTAGTATTGCAACTTCTGTTCCATGGGAAAAAGTTTTGGCAAGCATCAGTTCAACATTCTTTTCTTCGATATGTATGTGGTCCAAAATTGATTCATGTTTTTTCACCAGTATCATCACCCCATGTGTAATGTAACTTGATATGCAATTGTGATTTGGGAATTGTTTGTTCTGCATGCATAATTCCATGTGGGTTTCCTGCAAGCACATAATATCAGATTGCATTATATCATAGTCATTCAGTATATCATCCATGTGTGCATTTAAGCTGCGTGTGTTAGGCGACAGTATTGATACATATGAATTTGTTTATATGGATTGGTAATCATAATGTAGTTGCCATTTTGCGGTGGTCCTCATTCATTCCATCTCAGTATCAACTTTCTGTTTCACTCTGAAGTTATCTTTTGTCATAGGACTTAGGAAATACAAGGAGTCTATGCTTATGACACATGACAATGCTGTGTATACAAGTCCATGTATCCGAATTCTAGTAGGTTGAAATGCAACATTATCAAGTGTTAGGCCTTGTGATCTATGGACTGTACGTGCACATGCAAGTTTAATCGGAAACTGTTTGCGAATCTTCAGTTGACCTATCTTTGCTGATGTCGATACTGGCTTTGATATTCACAAAATAGGAGTCCAATCGCTTGCAGTGTTTGAATTATATAGATAAGACAACTTGCTTGCTTGTCGCTTGCCTATATGCGGTTCATGGAACTTAATCCAAAGGACATCTACTTTTTCTATCTTTGTATAGCCTTTCAGTATTCCATCTGCACCATTCACCAAGCCATCCTCCAAATCATAGTTACAGGCATATATTTCAACTAGCATTTCTAATTTTAGTGCAAGGTGCAAAGGTAAAGTGGCTGAATGTTCATGACATGGGACATTTCCATGGTTGTCTTCTTCCAAGTCAATCGAATTGATGATGATATTATCACTAGGCATGAGTGACAACATGTGGCTATTATGCTTTGCAACATCCTTATTTCTATAGAACAGGTAAGGGAACATTGGATATGTTGGTGCAGGCCGTAAGCACCTCAAATTGATATAGGTCAAGTCATCATATGTTTGGTTGTTTGTGCGTGTTCTATTCAGAATTGCAATGAATGTTTCATCTGTCTGGCACATTGTAGTATGCAACTCAAAGCATTTAATATTGTCTCTCCAGAAGTCATGGGTCATTGTTTCCATGTTAACGATAGGTTGTTCAAATATCAAATAATCTTGGATGGGTTGTGCCAGGTAAAGATCGCCACAGAAGATCATGTCAGTGTTTCCAAAGTATTTGGTCTGCACATGTTTTATGCTTCTTAGCCGACTCTCAATGGAATACAGGAAGTGACTGCCAATCAAATATGCTTCATCTATAAAGACAAGTTGGACTTCCTCGTAAATCTTAGATAATGTATCCAACATTTCCTTGCTAAGTGGAAGAAACTGTGACTTGTTAAAAGGCATTAAAAATGCAGAGTGGATTGTTGTTCCACCAACATTGTATGCAGCTTTTCCTGTGTATGCAACTATTAGGCCCTTTCGTTTCATAGGATTAGAGCAATTATTTGAATCATAGATTCGTATAAGAATTTGGAACAATGCTTTAGCTGTGAATGTCTTGCCTATTCCTGCTCCGCCTGTAAGGAACATGTGCAGATGACTGTTCATGTTCAATCATTTTTTAAGGGCAATGTCCTTTACAATTGTTTGTTGTTCGTGATTCAACATACATCTTATTCTGTGGTATTCATTATTTTCAATTAGGAAAGGATGTTTTGTAACTTGAAAACCAAGGTTGATACATTTTTCACTTTCAGCCGCTGGAGGACGAGGAAAATCCGCTTGTAAGTCATAGGACTCGAAAGGAGTTCTAGTTGTTTTTGGGTTTCTGAATGTCTCATCATGATCTCCAGGGTTTTCTAGGTCATTAAGTGCAACTTCTAGATCACCCCATGTTGGATTAATATTGTAGGTAAATCTAGCTTCATTGATATTCACTATAGTCTCAAAGGAAACATACGCAACCTCCCATGTAGAGAAGTTATGTATTAATGTCTCTTCGTTTTCATGGAATGGAACATACAACAACAATTTTTCTCTACAATATTTTTCATAGTCACAATGTTTATTGTATTTGATAAACCGTATAACAAAGGGTTTTTTTTCTTTTTGATATGGGTGTCCCATTTTTTTTGTAATGCGATACGAATTTTGCTAAGAAGATATGTCTAATAGGAGATGGACGCTGGATGTAATAATTAATAATAGAGCGACATATGACGTCCTCTGAATTGTCAGGTTCTTGTTGCAGCAAAACCGGTGGCTTAAGCATAAATGTGTGTTTTTCAAGTGGAGATGTGTTTATGAAGACACATTTTATTGAACTACAAGTGAGGGGCAAAGAAAGGGCAATGTTATCTGCTTGTTGAGCAAACATTTGTTGAAGATTAAGCAATGTATTTCCAAGGGTGCGTATCATTTGTATGGCATCAATATGACTTATTTCATGTTCTTTGTGTATTTTTCTGAATGCAGATGTCATAGATTTGTCAATCTTCGTCATATACGAGGTGCAGTAGGATGTTGCAGCATATGCATTCAACATGTACTGTGCATCTATATTTGCTTTCCACATAACTGGCATGTCCTTGGAGAAACTGTTGTTCCAGATATGCGGGAGTTTTCGTTTAAGGAAAAGTGTTGGTTGCCTAAGCATTATTTGTATAGCTTGGATGTACTCATCTTCTGATAGATTTACCTGTGTCAAGAAGGCATCAAAGCTCATCATTTCATCAAATCCTCCTTGTTCTAGAAATGCAAACAAGGATTTAGATTTCTCAACAACAACACTGTCCTCTAAATTAACTGGCTCTATGATTCTTGTAGCTCTCATTGGCGGAATAGGGAAATTGTATCTACAATGCGAGCTTTTTTGTTTTCTACAACTTCTTGTATGGTAATGTCTATGGACTTTCGCAAGGTCTGGTTCCAAATGATATGTGTTGCATGTTATGTATTTATCCACAAATTGTTCGATCTCTGAATTCTTATCAGCTCCATAGACTGGTGCACCCTCTATCCACAACAGTGCGTGGTCATGCTCATTTCCCCTATTCTGGAATTCAGTCACACAAAAGTAGTCTGATATTTTTTTGAAAAACGTTTCATCATGGCATATCAATTGTCTCAAAGAATTTATTCTATGTCTATAGTATCGAGTACATGTCACTGGGTTTTTTCTTATGAGGTAGTCAATGTCGTTATTTTCCAGTGTATTGGTTTTTTTTTTACGTTTCCTATTACTATGCAGGTCAGAAACAGAAGCCACCAATGGATCCCAACAATTATCTGCACTTGTAAATGTGATGAAAAATGTTGGCAGCCCCAATTGCCAGATCATTGCAAATTTTCTTTTTTTTGTTTTGTTGCAAATAGTCAGGAGAGGTGCGAATGTTCTTGAAATCTATGTATCCAATATCAGATTTCATAATTTTTTCTAGGTTTACTTTGTACTTCACATCCTTGGACAACAACTTTCTTCCTTGTAACTGGCCTTTTCTTATTCGGACCCACATGCAGGACAGAACTTGCTCTATTATTATGCGCATTGTTTTGAAAAAAAAAATTGTTATGTGACAGGAGAAGTACTCGCTTGAATGTAGTAGCTCCCATCAGACTATTTTATAATAACTGAATCGTTCTGTAATATCAGTGCCACGTGGATCTCCATAGAACAGTGTTGGAAAGTTCATTTCCTCAGTGAATTTGTCCTTGAATATTCCAAGTGGACGTTGCCCCTCGCCAGGTGCGATTTCAACAATTTTGTCTTGCAAGTCACGAATGCACTGTGAATCAATGAATCCATGGACCAATGTTTCAGCAGGTGTTTCAGTCTCTGATTCATCACTTGTATCAGAATCACTAGGATTTTCGAGAGTCTCTACAGAGTTGCCATGTTCTTCTGCGAGAACATTGTTCCAGTTGGAATTTATACAAATGTTCTCTGCTTTGTACAAGGCCCTGGAACATAATTCCTTTAATGCTTTCATAACAGCATGCACACACACTTTTCCTATCTAATACACATTTTTGTATTGCAAACGTCTTTTCAGAGCCACAACGATTGTAATTGTATTGTTAATGAACTGTGGCAACGCTTTTTGCACAAAATCTAGCTGAACATGCACAATAATAATTGATCATGTTAAGCCCATCTGGGGTTGCTTATAGCCCCAAGGTATGATTTGAGAAAATTCAATTCATAGAGAGACAAGTCTCTCCTCAAGTTCCGTAAGTGCACTTACATATGCTAGTGGTGTATTACATCTTATTTGGTCAGGGGTTGCAAACTGTGGTAGTTTTCCATTTTCAAGCGATCGTTTGCATGGAAGACAAAATTTCTCACTGGAAAATGGTTTATCCTAGGATGTCAGCCGGAGGTATTCTGCTTGCAAATCAAGCGTGAAAGACTTACTGTTTTTTGAAAAATTCAATTGTTCACAAATTGCACATGCAATGGAAGGAGTGTCTTTCATTTGTTTCATATAGGTCTGTCTTGCATTTTTTTTTCGCAGGGAAGTATGGGTAGAGACTATTTCTTGTTTTTCATGTACACCACGAACTGCCATAGTTTCATGACCATTCTAGGATATGCAAGTGCACATGTTTATGTTCTATTCTGCATGAACAAATTTCTTTACATTGTCATATGCGAGTTTCTCTCTAAAAGGAAGTGTAACAATGTATTTTTTTCTCTCGCGCATGACCTTTTTCAAGTTGTAGTAACTTACTCTATGTTTCTTGCCCAAGGGTGGGATGACCTGGTGGAAATTGGGATGAATTTCACTCTCACCTAGTTTCTTAGAAACTATTTTACGTTTTTTGTTCAAGGCCTCTATTTTCTTATCAGAAGTCGGACGAATTTGCCAAATATTTTTTTTCAAATTGTGATAACTTACTCTACGTTTTTTGTTTAAGCCCTCGATGGCTGCATCACAACTGAAATGAATTCTACGCATGTTTTTTTTGTTCAAGCCCTGCAAGCCCATATCGCAACCGAGAGGACTCTCGTTTTGACTAAAACGCATTCCATGCATATGCATATTCGATGCCATTTGGGTGGCATGCACACTCAACCCTGAAATACCAATATCTCCAAGCAAAGGTTCATAATGGATATGTGTTGTATTTGTTTTCAACGACATGATGTGAATTATTTGATTGTAATTTGAATCGGTAACCCAGGAATAGACAGTGCTAGCTGGCGAGGCTGACCAAACCTAGATCTTCACCCTGAATACCATAGATAACCATTGCAAATAGAATTTGCAACCCTCCATATTCCCTTCTTCATATGGAGGTGCCATGTTCACAAGGTATTCCTGCCAACTTCCAACTGCCGACATATTTTCCACGAGATATGGGAAAAGGTGCTAATGCAAGCACCTAAAAGCCTGTTTGTTGCCATCTATAATCCTATTGCAGAAGGACTGTAGAGTGTAAAGACACAGCGAATGAACATTGAAGTCGGCTGCTACCAAACCACAAATTGCATTAAACAGACTATCTCCACAACTAAACACACCATTTGTTGCCAGATGTAAACCACAACAATCTATGCCATCCAAAATCCGTTTCCATTGCGATTGAAGGTCTTTGCAAATAACAAACAAGTAGATACGAGGACCTTCTATATTGCATATGGATATTTTTCTGTACAACAATGGTTCATAATGGCCACTGAGGGCATTGACATCATGGAACAAGATGCAATATGGATTGTCAGATGCAATTTTGTTGAATAGTAGATATCTTGTTTTTCTTGTCAATGACCATATGCCAACTGATATATTCAGCCAGTTAGATAGCCATTGAATACAAAATGTATCTCCCCAAATTCCCCTCTGATGTGCAGGCAGAACTGGAGATGCATACAACCGCATCTTTGAAAAATACGTAGCCACATCATGTATTCCATGCAACTGCCGAAGAAAATCAGATTCTAGTTCATATTCATAGGACTGCAAAGCCTCAACATCGCCATTTTTAAAATAGGCCAAGAAATAATCTATCAATCCATTGCGCAACTCAGTCGACGAATACTGAAAATGCAATAGAACCTGGAATGTATCGAAAAGGCAATCCCCAACAGTATACGAGAATGCATCCAATCTAAAAAGGCCATTCCTATGCAAAACCATGTCAATGCTGTCATGTACAATGGACTGTGTATCTTTTTCAAACGACTCAACATCTATTACCTCTTTCATCTTTTCAACTGTCTTTTTGAAGCTATTTGCTAGCTACTTTCAGTTTCTATCAAAACAGAGAAAAACACAGGCAAAAAATAAAAACTAGCAAAATAAAAAAGAAAAGAAAAATAGCACACCAATCCCCGTATGTATCTTTAAACCTTCTTCTTCTCAACTTGAATCCCCCTAGTTCCCATAGAAGATGAGAAGAAAACAGACCAACACTAGAAACTGAACCAAACAAAAGAAAGACCGCAAAAAAATAAAACCATAACTTAACTCAGCAGAAAGAAAACATGCAGACGCAATTTTCTGGCCCACAGAGTAGAAGCATACACTGTGTCTACACCCCGTTCGATGGTTCCATATTCTGATAGCTCCCAACCACTTTTCGTAAAGGCCTTTGCATTGCAATTTTTGGAAAAGCTATGGACGTGACATCCGCCATATGAAGATGCATTGTTTCTAGGAACAAAAACTAAGAGCACAGACACAAATGGTCTGGAACAAAATATCGAAAATCGCCAAGAACAAGGAAACTTACCCATCAACAAAGGATGAGAAGACCTTAGCGCCCAAAAAAATGCAAACCGCAACAACAGGTCCAACAACTTGCAAAGTTGAAGAACACCAAACCAGTGAACAACCACGAAGAGCTCGAACTGCAAGTGTAGGACCTCAACTTTGCAAAGTTGAATCAAACAAGAACCAAAATCATTGAACGAAACAATGAACAAGGATGGAGCACAAGAGCAGGGATGCCGACCATGAACAAAACTGTATTGCAAGGCATCTGTACAATAAACATTTAAGACTGGCAAAGCTCTTAGGTAAATAGTTAAGACAGTAAGGACCATCGAAGGGCGTAGGCCTGTGCAAGCATTTAAGAAAATATGCAACGTGGCAGGACTGTTCTCTCGAAGCACACAACAATAAAGAATAAATCATACATAGAAATATTGTAGAGAATGTATTCAACCCAACAAAAAATGCTAAGGGGAAACATTCAAACTAATGCTAGCATTAATCCATGTTCCACGAATGCATAACAAAATTTATGATTCAAAAAGACCATATACTACCAAGTACTTTGGAAATGTAAACATATTTTACATTGGGAATAGCGAAGGCGGAAATAAGACCTCCAATCCGTTGTCCAATCAGATCTTAACAAACATGATACTTTTTATTATATAAAAATCGATATTTTCACTTCCCTTGTTCCAACAATAGACAATAGCGAAATATTTCTGGTCAACACACAAACTAATGCCAGGTCAAGGATTTATCGATCGCTAGAGTCCCTCTATGCCTACGACAGGGACTAATAAAGTGCGATACTCATTACAAACTTTAACATTGAAACTTGCAATAATTATTTATGAAGTCCATGAGAATCTCAGAGTTCAGATTTTAGATATATTGTGCAATGACTAAACAAACTCCTATTTTCCAGATTTGTAATGAATGCAAAATTGTTTGACAATGACTATACAATTCTAAGACCTCCGATTTGCAATTAACTTGAAAGTACCCATACGAATTTTAAAATTTAGGGTTGCAATTTAAATTGACAACATTATAATAAATTTGGTTTTTTGTTTCTAAAGCCACAAATTAATTAAGCAATGACCATTGCGAAACTCCTTTCACACTCTGCAAATAAAATTTTCCAATGACCCCACCAGATTTATTCTAGCATGCAAATTAATTATATAATGACCATAAAGGATTGTACATCAAGAATGAAAAATATTTTTTGTAGCAATCCCAAGTTTTCGTTTTCATAATACATGTTAGAACACTTTAGAAAATTTCAAATTTCAAATTAAACTGTGAAGTCTTTTTGTTTTTGATATTTTAAAAATAAATTACCAAAAACTTAGGAATAATGTTCTTTTTAGAATAAAAGATATGATTGCTATATCTTTACAGGGGGCATCCATTATCATCCATTAAATTTTTTTAGTCATCCAGATCAACGACTCTCACAATTTCGGAGTTCTAAAATTGCATAAGGTTTAAACAAAAGAAAACTACGAAGTCACTTCGGGACTTTGCGATTCGGGAGTTTAAGCTCAAGGTGTTTAAAGATCTAAAAAATCCCGAATTTGTAAAGCTTCGGAGAACCGGAGACATGTTCCCGTGAAAATATTTTAAAATAGATCTATTAATGAGTCATAGTCCACCTATCAATATTTATTTGTGCTGACACGTGGCACTCATTTTGGGCACTTTAGTCACATCATTCGCATGATTTTATGGTGACACGTGTCACTCACATTTTATGACACGTAAAAAAAAATGACGTCATCACTGCCACATCACTCCGGGAGATTGTCCTTTGGGATATAAATCAAGAACACATTCAAACGAGCATCAGAGCATCGAAGTGTAGAAGCACCCGTGATCATGATAATAAATCACTAAAGATTAATGAAATTAACATGTTTAAGTAGTTGTGATTAACACTAATTAATCACTTAGCGAATTCTGACTTCGAGTAAACTCTACTCATAACAAATAAAAATTCACGAACTCCCATAGCTTTGGAGTTCCAGAGTCCCGAAGTACTTAAAATTAAAAAGTGACCTTAAACCATGATTAATTAAAAAACAAAAAAAGTAATTAAGGGTTGATTAACTGCTCCGTGAATTCGGTCTTCGAGAGATATCCGTTATTTTTCACTCAAAACTCCTGAATGATGAACTGTCGAAGTACTTTATCTTAATCATGATCATTAATAATATGTCCAACTGGCTAGGGTAAAAGATTTAGAAAAGTGTTGCGACCACCAGGTAATAAATTTGACAGATTTCAGAATGATTACTCTGTCAATAGATTAATGTGAGGATATCTAAACATTATTTTTTTTTGTAAATATAGGCATTTCAAACTTTAAAGTGTTTTTTCCATTAGCATCCAAAATTTTTGCATTCATCATTTTTGAGCTCACAGGTTTTACTTCTCATAGGAGGGTTAACATCAACTTTTGAAAATCATGGCACCACACAAAGTAGGAAATAAGAAGGATTCATTGACTGAGGAATCAAACCCAAACGCAGACATACTTTCAGATACTACTGCTCAATTGACACACGTCATCAAATCTTGGAAGCAATTTTATGAAATTTTAGAGCAGGAAAATTCTCTCTGTTCCAATGATTTAACGAAAGAAGAGGATGGGACATTTTCAACTAAGCTAAGGAATGTGGCTAAGTATGAATTACACAAAGTTTCTTCTTGGCTGAAACTAATGCCATATACTGATATGATAAGCTGGGCCTTAGAACACGTAACGAGAACCATCCACAGTCACTAGAAGACCATCACTGACTCTTTTCTACCTGAGGACATTCAAGTAATGTACAAATTAACTCCTAACCCCAAATATACTTACAATGCATTTATAATGAAGTTTGAGGATGAGCAATGCACTAAATATGAAAGAACTGTCCATGATATAGTAACATCCTGTTGGGGAAAACAAAATAAGTTCAAAACTGATACCCATGGTATATATTATACAACCTCTTGTAATGCTCATATCTTGTACGTTTCCATGATGCTTTGTAGAGTGTTTGGTAAGAAAAATCATGCGCACTTTACCATAGAATGGGTTCCCATAATCCATGAGGTTGTTGAGGGATATACCTTTGATTGGGGAAAAATGTTGTCAGAAAACTTAGCAAAGCAAATTGGGGAGTACAAAATTCTGAAATCTAAAGGAGAACATGCTCCTTTCTATATGTCTACATATATTATGGATGTAATTTGTTTCAAGACCCCATTTCCTCTTATGAATTGGAGATGGACTCCGACTCTCACCAAGCCCATACATTTTCATCATTCTATGTTCTTGGAGGAAAATTCAAAGGACGCTTTTTATGAAATTTGTCATAATGTGGTGATCCCAATTCATGAAGTTATTCATGGACTACCCCCCCCAGAATTTTAGAAAAAAACATTGTAAATTTAGGTGCTATTGCAGATTGGTATATCAAGGAAAGCTTCTCTTACATCAGAGTGTTCGGCTACTATATATCTCCTCATGCTCTTCTCAGATCCTTACCATACATACTAGTTTTTAGAGAAGTAGCATATCAAACAATTTCAAGAGGTATAACCAAAGAGTTAAAGGAGACACATAAAAGAGTTTGGCCAACCTTTCCCATACAGGTTGGTGTATTTTCATTATATGATTTTGGACATGCTAAGGTTGAGGATTATGCCTTAGAATATATTAAATTGGTTGATAGTGAGTACAAAATGCATGATCCACATAGGGTGGTTGAAAATCATTTAGCTCAATTCAATATGAAAAGATGCATCCATGAAGATTCATCCTATGATGAAGTTTTTAGAGGAGTAAGATATTATGATGAAGTTTTAATCAAATTTCAAAATTTGCCTCAAGATCAATAGTCATGCTTCCTCATCTTTCATAAGCACAGAAGAAACGGTCTACCCAAAGTCTTGCAGGGAGAACAAAGACTTAACCCAACTTCACAGGTGACATAATCAACAGAGCCCAAGAAACATAGATTTCCCGAAGACAAAGCTATGGAAGTGGAAAATAATGCAAATACATTGTCTAAAGATGAAATAATTACAGGAATATCCATACCAGGTAAAACTGTGCAAGAATTATTAGCATCATTTGAAGCTTTTATGAAACAGGGGAATGATTTTCCTCTGTCATTGCCAAACACTGAAACTACAGTTAAAAACACCACAAATCAAGAAGTATATTCTACACTTATTTCTCCCATACCATCATTAACTCCTTTAGCAACATGTTTGAGTTATATGGTTAAGAGGTTATCAATATAAACGGCCTGACACCTATTGAACTTGAAGATATGCCTTCATCAAATTTATTTTTTCAATAAGAAAAGGAAAGCTATCATAAGAAGGGAATCTTGACATAAGGAGGGAGTAACTACCAAAAATCATAAAATGATATATGATGGACAGGGACAGAGTGACCTTGAATTTGCAAAAGTTGCAGACTCACTGGGGGCCTTTGCAAATGACAACCAATGGTCAGTGGATAATCTCAGAAAATAGATGGACCAAAAGAATCTTCTGATTGAACAATTACATAATGATATGCAACATATGGAAGTGACTACTAGAGATAAAATCAATTTTGATATGAATCAAATCAGACATGGTTTTGAGAAACAGATTAAGCAGTTAGAAGATAAATTGGAATTAAGTGTTAAAAATCAACACTTGATTAATAATATGCTTTCCCAGCGAGATATGTTAATAGAGCAATTGCAGACTCGAATAAATTTATTCGAGAGCACAAAAATGGACATTTCTACATTCAAAAATCAAGCATTAGAAGTAAATGAAAAGATGAAAACTGTCCAACAAGATCTGTACGAAAATATGGATGTTATTCAAATACATTATCAAGTGATCAAGAATTATTTGAAGAATATTTATGAAAAGGAGAGGGAATCCTATACGACCAAGTCCAAATTCCAATAATTCATAGTATGGAGACAAAAACACAATGTACCTGGGATTGCTCCTTTTTCACAATGTTTGTAGATAAAGGGAGAAATTACTTTAAAGGTTTCAGAAACTAATCTTGAATAAAGTAAGAGGATAGCCAGAGAGGCAAAAGAGGTTTGTCTTAATGGTCTTTCAGCTGTAGATCTGGAAATGACAGAGATTGATGTCAGTGGTATTCATGATACACTTGGACAATTTGAGATTGAAAAGAGAAAAGAGAGTTTAAATAAAGGTAAAGAGAATGTACAAAATGATATAAAACATGTAAATCATGTTAATTTACGAATGGTGAATGATCTGCTGGTGAAACTGAGCTTACACCATCAGATCACACAATAGATAGTTGTTAAAATTCAAGAAAAATTACCATTGGTGAACAAAAAGGATTTCTCATTTGAGTTAAATGCAAATGTCAAACCTTCCAAGTTCGTTTTTTCATTAATGGAATTACATGCACAATTCAAGGATAAAAAAAAACCAAGTACATCCACAAGTAAATAGAAGACAAGTGAAGTGCCATTGAGCAAAATAAATCTCAACAGATCCAAAAATATATTCATTGAATCTTTTAGTTTTGATTGTATTCTATTTTGAGAATGAAGAATTTGGAATGTCTAACTACCTCTGGTTAAGACATTTTTGTACAAATAGACAGATCAAAGATCTATTCAAGGCTTCTTCTGGCCGAATGTAAAAGAGAATTTTCTGAAATATCAAATAGAAAGAGAAGACATAGATTATATGTCTCATTTCCTTGAGTTATGTGCTTTCTGTGTATCATGATTTCTTTCTTCATTCCATGGTTCCTGAAGATTGAAAGACTACAATTTAGTAACACATCTACTGTGGTCCATATATTGGATATTTTTCTAGTTACAATTTTTCCTCTGTTATTACTATGAGTAAAACAAGACATGTATCTGTGTAAGTTTTCTCATTTTAAATCATCTATCAAGGACTCCTTCTTCATAATCCTTATATTGAGGATAAATTAAGATTTATCTGTATTTGATAACTTACTTTATTTTGACAGTATTTTTTAGTCAATTCTACTTTTCATATGAGCAAAATTTATAAAGACTCAAAGAAAGAGATACTACCTCTTTGTTTTCTAATCATTAAAATTCATTTGACGATTCATCTTAAAACTAAAGGTAGAAAAGCATTACAAAAACCGTTCTCTTAAATTTTGGATGCCTGACATTATTTTGTGAACCTAAAATAAATCTCAGGAACAACATCTTTTTAGCACCGTTTCCGGGGACCGAAGAAACAAAACTATTTTCCCTGGGAATACAACAAATTTTAAGTTTCGATTTTTGATGGTGAAAATTAATTGAAAAAAAGGATAAGGCTCATTTTCATTTTTCACCTGGCGACTCCATTTTGGAAAAACTGGCATTCAAACGGAAAATACTAGAAAAAACTTAGACGATAAGCAGACTACGCTAGTTTCAGATGCCGAAAAACTGTTGAAAACCAAAGGATATCTAAAGCAAACATTTGCATCATCAGGTAATATCTATCAACCCAAGGTTACTCAATTTAATGTTAATATTCCAAAAGAAGAAGTAAGTTTACTTAGCTCTAAAGAAAAACATCAAAAACCTCATTCTACAGAAGCCTCAACTAGTAATCCTAAAGTAAAGTTAGAAAATACGGAAGAGGTAATTCCCGAAGTAAAATTGTATCATCTAAAGGGAGAAAATTTCCAGAATACCCCTATCACTTTGATAAACACTTTTACTAGTGAGAGTAAATAATATTCTTAAATTCCTAATACCATCTATATGCCACCTATTCTTAGTCTTCCCGAAGTAAAAGTTTGTGTTTCTAAAAATCCTGAAGATCACCCTTTATACTCAGGTTCATCTCTTATTACTTCCCCCATTTATCCATCTGTCCGATTTGAAAGACCAAGCTCAAGCTCCCATTTCCCAGATGATTTTGATTTTATATCTCTCTCACGAGATCCATCTCATTTTGATTATCTAGTAGAACTCCGGTCTCACCTTCCTGAAGCAATTAAAGATATAGTACATAAGTCTTTTTAAATATTTCATAATCTGCAGTATAGACCTAGTATTTCTTCTCCTAAACCTTCAATGGATGGTGTTGGAGGTGTAGGAGGTGGTGGGTTTGGTGGAAATATAAATCCACCACCACTCCGAGTATTTTTTCCAAGGTTGCTGCTAGATATGCCCCCTTGTCCCTCTCTGCAGTGCTTCATAATTTACTTGAGAAATATATGAAAATTCCTACCTAAATTCATGGGAGAAGGGGATTTAACAACCACTGAACACATAACATTTTTTGATCAATTTGTTGATATTCTTGGCATTGAACATGAAGATGTTTACATGAGACTGTTAGTACAGACTTTCGAAGGACAAGTTAGAACTTAGTTTAGAGGACTTCCTGCAAATTCTATACCATCATATGATGATTTAAAGACTTCTTTATTAAAACAATGGGGCAAGAACAATGACCATTTATATTACTTAATTGAATTCAGAGATTTAAGGAAGAAAACATTTGAAATTGTTTCTAAATTTATCCAAAGATTCAATAAACTTTATAGAAAAATCCCAGCCGAAGTAAAACCTTCCCAGCCAGCTGCTAAAGTTACTTTTGTAGGGGCTTTTGATTCAGATTTCGCTTTACTTTTAAGGGAAAGAAGAGCCACAACTTTAGCTGGAATTCAATATGATGCTATCGAAATTGAATCAAATATGATGGCATTAGGAAAATTGAAAACAAAAGTTGATATGGGAATAAGAGAACCTAGAAGGTTTAAAGAACAAGCAAGACCCTCTAGTTTTGAAAAAAAAACACAAGAATAAAAGATGGATGAAATGGCTAAGATCATTAAAGATTTATCAAAAACATTTCTAGGATGGAAATTGAGAAATCCAAACCTGATCCATATGTTAGAAATAAAAACCAATTTATGATAAACCTTAATAAAAACCCTCATATTCAACAGAGGCAAATCAAGAATGAGGAACAAAAGATTCAAGCTCCTTTTAAAATAGAAAATCTTCTACAGGGAGATGATGTTCAAGATTATGATGAATTAGAGGAGGATATAAAAAATCTCAGTGATGATGATGTTGAAACTCATTTAACTAAACATGAATATGAAAAATATCCAAATCTTGGATCATTATTTGATGAACAAAATATCAATAGCTTGGGAGACTCTACAACTCAATATAAAGACCTTGTTGATTCAATAATGGTTGAGATTCATAATAAATATGATTTGAGGCCAAGGGAAAATAATTTCACTAACAATCCACCAAAACATCTCTTGTCACATAATAAAGAAAATGAAGTAGTGGTTTAAAAATCACCTACTGAAGTACAAGTTGCTCGAATAAAGCAAGTTGAAACTAAAGCAACGCAAACTAAAAAGAAGGAGAAAAAAGAAGCTGAAGTTCATACCAAAGAATTAGAAAAGTCAGTTGGTATATAAAATCTTGAGAATGAATTGAATAAGATTAAAATTCCAGTTGCTTTGGTTGAACTTGCCAGAAATCCGATTTACAAGAAGCATATTTCAATGGTAATTAATTTTTCAGATGCAAAATGCCAAGCTGATGTTATTAACTTGCAAGATGAGAAACCAATGATTATGTTTGGACCACATATTGAAAATGATAAAGACTCAGTTGCTCCCTTTTATATCACTCTTACTGTGCATGATCATTTGTTACAAAAATGCATGTTAGATTCAGGTGCTTCACATAATTTCATCCCGAAAATAATAATGGGAAAATTGGGCTTACAAATTAGCAGACCTTATCAAGATTTATACTATTTTTACTCCAGAAAGGTTAAGTGTCCGTGTATGATTAAAAATTTAGTTGTAAATCTAGCTCAAATTTCAGTGAAAAGTATTCTTATGGATGTGGTGGTAGCTGATGTTCCTACAAATTATGGCATGCTTTTATCAAGATCTTGGGGTGCAAAGTTAGGAGGATCAGTTCAGTTGGACATGACATATGATACTATTCCAATTTTTGGTGGATAGTTTACCAGATTGTATAGAGAAACTAGACTAGCCTATATAGTAAGTGATACTAAAAACCCAAATAATTATCCAGTTTATGTTGCTGATCAGGATTTAGGAAATTGTATTTTATCCATAGATGATGATTTTAAAGAATGTACAGAAAATGAAAATACAAAAATAGAACTTCCAAAGAAAAATGTAAATTTTAGAGATGGGATGTGGAAAATGTTCTTCGATGGTGCTTCATCTTGGGAAGGAGTAGGAGATGGAGTACTATTTGTGGCACCAAGCGATGCATATTATATCCATTTTTCTTATAGATTGCAATGGGACATTGATTACACAAATAATCTATGTGACTACGAAGCTTTAATTTTAGGATTAGAAGCTGTTAGAAAATTAAAAATTCAACATTTGATTGTTTATGGGGATGTTGAACTTATTGTAAAACAAATTAAACAACAATATCAAGCTAAGAATCCAAGAATGAGTTCTTATAGAAATTGTGCATGGGATATGATATAAAACTTTTTCTTATCGTTCAACATTCATGTTATTCCCATATTGCATAATCAACACACAGATTCATTAGCTAAAGATGCAACTAACTTCATTCCACCTACTATGCTGAAATTGAAGTATCACATTGACATGAGACATAAACCTTCAATTCCAAATAATTTTCACTATTGGAAAATTTTCGAAGACGATGAACAAATAAAACAATTTATGGAAATTATAGATGAATTTTCTGAGACACACATAGATAAGGAAAATCAAATTGATCCAGTTTGGATTATGCAAGAAGGATAAAATCCAGAGAGATTCAAATATAGAATCACAAATCAAAAAATTCTCTTACTCAAGAATAATAAAATTCCCAAGGGTCTTATTCCATGAAACATCGTACGACCAAAATGATATACCTTTAAAATCTACCTTGTAGCCTCAACATGAAGATGTTGAAGATTGTAATGTGGGATCAAATGAAAATCCAAAAATGGTCAAATCATCTAAATATCTTCCAACTAATCTAAAGAGTGAATATTCTGAATTACTCAAAGAATATAAAGATGTTTTTTTCATGCACCTATGAAGACTTAAAAACTTATGATACTTCTTTTATCAAGCATAAGATTCCATTAAAACCAATTATTAAGCCTTGCAAGCAAAACCTTAGACAAATAAATCTGATTCTCTTGCCGATAATAGAAAGGGAGGTGAAAAATATTCTTGATGTAAAAATCATCGTACCTCTTAGATACTCTGAATGGGTATCCAATTTAGTCCCTGTTAGAAAGAAGAATGAAGAGAGAAGATTGTGTGTTGATTTTAGAAATCTGAATTAGTCTTCTTTAAAAGACAATGACCCCCTCCCTAAAATGGATCATGTTCTAGAAAAATTGGTTGGGGAAAATAGGATTTCTATGATTGATGAATTTTTGGGGTATAATCAAATAGCTGTCCATGAAAATGATAGAGAAAAAACTACGTTTACTACTCCATGGGGAACCTTTATGTATGACAAATTGCCTTTTGGATTGATGAATGTAGGTGCAACTTTTCAAAGAGCAATGGATATAGCATTTTTTGGAGAAAAAAATAAATTCATTGTTATTTATCTAGATGATCTAACAATCTTTTCTAACTTTGATACAAAACACTTGGTACATCTAAGACAAACATTTGACAAGTGCAAAAAATTTGGTTTGTCTTTAAACCCTAAGAAATCTCATTTTTCCATGCAAGAAGGTAATATATTAGGACATATTGTATTGAAATATGGAATCAAAGTAGATCCAAAAGGAGTTGAAGCTATTGATCAAATCAATATTCCTAGAAATAAAAAAGAGATTCAATCATTTTTAGGAAGAATTAATTTCTTGAGGATATTTTTTCCCAATTTTGTTGAAATTATCAAATTGATCACATATATGTTGAAGAAGGATAATGAGGTGAAATGGACCACTGAAGCTAAGGCATCCTTCCAATGAGTCAATAAATATATAGGAGAAGCACTGGTACTAGTAAGTCCAAATTATACAAAAGAATTTTTAATCTTCTCCTTTGCATCTGAATATACTATTGCAACAACGCTCCTTCAGAAAAATGAAGAAGGATTCGAACAAACTATTTCCTTTTTTAGTAAAAGCCTCAGGGATGCAGAGTTAAAATATGACATTCTAGAGAAGCACAATTATTCTATGGTAAAGGAACTCAAAGCTTTTCAGACATATGTTTTACATTCAAGAATAATCTCCTATGTACTGACTAGCACAATCAAATATATCCCGATTCAACCAGACAGTGATGGAAGAAGGGGAAAATGGTTGGCCAAAATTCAATAATACGATTTAGAATTCAAACCAACCAAACTGGTAAAAGGACAAGATCTGGAAAAATTACTGGCTAAATCAAATTTCAAATCTCTAGGAATAAATCATTTCGAGTCTTAAAATTCTCTCCCATACATAGAAGAAATTGATGACCAAGTGCCAACAATTCAGATTGATGATAAATTTTCTTCCCCATCTTGGTACAAAAATATAGTTTCATATCTTCTTACTCTTCAATGTCCTATCGACATGACTCCTTCCAAGGCAAGAACCTTAAAATTATAGGCAATTAAATATTGCATTATCAATATTAAATTATATTGGAAGGATCCTTTGGGTTTCTGATTATGTGGAGGACATCATGCATGGAGAGAAACAAATTATAAAATTTTAAGGACAGGCTATTATTGGCCGAAATTATTCACTGATGTAAATGTAAGGGTCAGAGCTTGCAATTCATGCCAACTGTTTGTTGGAAATAAAAATATTCCTACCTTACCTTTAGTTCTTGTCAAAGTTGAAGTTCGTTTCCAACAATGGGGCCTAGATTTTATTGGATAGATTCATCCACAATCAAGTGCCCAACACAGATGGATTTTAACTGCTACTGATTATTTTACCAAATGGGTTGAATCTATTCCAACTTGGAATGCTACAGATTCAGTAGTGATAAATTTTATGGAAGAGAACATCCTTGTAGGATTTGGTTGTCTAGGGAAAATAGTCACAGATAATGCACAAGATTTTAAATCTATTGCTATGATAATTTTTTGTCAAAAACATAATATCATTTTGGGCCATTCTACAACTTATTATCCTCAGGGAAATGGGCTAGTATAATCGTCTAATAAAATTTTAATGACGATAATTAAGAAATTTTTGACATAAAATAAGAAAGCTTGGCATATACATTTTAAATATGCTCTATGGGCAAACATAATTGACACCAAGAAATCTAGAGTTATGTCTCCTTTCCAATTAGTTTATGGCATAGATGTTATTGTTCCTATTAAACTCACTCTTCCTGTGATGAAACTCTGGCAGGATGCGAATGAAGAACCAAATGATCTGACAGGAAGAATAAATCAAATAATTGAAATCCAACATAATACAGGAGAAGTGGATGATAAGCTCTAGAAATATCAAGACAATATGAAAGCCATTTTTGATAATAAATCTAAAGATAGGAAGTTTCTTCGTGGAGATTTAGTCTTGAAGTGGGAAGCCAGAAAAGAAGATGCTGGGAAACATGACAAATTTGACCATCTCTGGTTTGGACCTTTCAAAATTGCAGCAGCTGAAGGGAGAAATTCATTCTCTCTTGAAAATTTAAATGGAGAAATTCTTGAGGCCCCCATCAATAGGCGATTTTTAAAACATTTCATGCAGTAGTTTACTTTTCAGTTTCCATTGTATATATCAGATTGGATTAGATTTACATCAACACAATTTTTTATTTTCATTTTCTTTTTCAGATGTTTATTTAAGTATTTTTTAATGATAAACTTGTATAAATATTCTCAAGAAAATAATGTTTTCAATTTTATTTTAAGAAAAACAAAAACAAAATATAAATTTTCTACAAAAGATAAATCATCTGTTACTTTGCAAAATAAAATTCATTCATTAGTTAATAAAACAATTACTTCTTCTGACAAAAATAGATGAAAATTTCAGAAAATAAGATCGTCAAAAAATAATAACAGTCTTTGAAAACTAAAGGTTCAAAAAATTGTATGTTCAAAGTCTGATTTGATTTCATAGTTTCAAAAAAAAAAAACAAGGAGCATATGGAAGATTACTAATGACTACTGATATGAAATGGATTTTCATTATGTATTGCTTCTTTTACTTGCATAGAATCCTCTAAATTTTGAAACTCCATTTTTTCTTATAAAGCCAATGATCATGGTTCTTCAACAACAATTTGACGATCTTCTAGAGGTAAAGCTTCTTCAAAAATAGGAGATGATGTTGTAGATACTCAAGACTCATCTGATTCCACAGGAATATTCATTCGAGGTCATCATCCACGAATAATTTTCAATTGTCGGAGACAATAATTTAAACGATCTATGTTTTGACTCACTGCTCTCGTTACAGTCGCCTTGTCTTCCCGATGTTGCAGTTCCTGAGATTGAATCCGATGATGAAGTTGAAAATTTGAAGTTTGGAGCTCTTCAATTTTTTCTAACTTCTCCCAAACCTTTTTTTGGAGAGTAAATATTGCACAATCGACACACTCACAATCATCATGCTCAACACTCATTTTCCCCTTCTTCGGACTCTCTGGAATCAGGTGATAAACGAATTACGAATCCCTTATCCAAAACTTCAAAAGAAAATAGGTAAGAGTTCCTCTTCTCCCTTATTGTTGAAGTAAAAATGAAAATATGATTAAAATAGATATGAGGGATGTTTTCCCACGAATTAAAGATAGCATCATCATCCGATGAAAAGATTGGAGAAGAAAGGAAAATACAATCTGAAACATCACGCTGATTGGGTATAAGATCATCTCTGGTACGAAAATAAATTAATAAATATAAAAAAATCAAAACCTTTAGAAAGTGACTGCAGGATAGAGAAAATTAGAAGTCTCATCTGACGCAGAAACTCATGTGAAAGTATGCTGTTCATATTTAGATGTTTTGAATGTTTTGATATAATTGTTTCTCCCTCTCTCCCTAGTTCTTTCTACAAACAATATTCTTTCTTCTTTCTCATCATATTAATCCTTGTAGAAATCATAAAACTTAGCCTAATGCTAAAAACTTAGAAGCATATATTTAAAACAGGTCGGATGATTTTTTTATTATGTTTCTTTAATTTTAATTGAATAAGTATGTCTAGGCTAATCCTAGTAAATTTAGCTCTAATATCGGATTTCAGCTGACGAATTTGCTCAAGGTTTATCCCTGAAATGAATAAATTTTCCCAAAATTAACCTATAAGTGAAGGTATACTTATAATTGGAAGAAAAACTAATCTAAGAGTATTCTTAAAATTGTAGACAAACCTTCTTTTTCATTAAGATCTTAAACATATGTCATCCCTTGTATATTACATACAAATTGATTTCCCCCACTTCAAAGTAATAAAATCAAAGACAGATGGTGAAAGGAAATTCACAAATTGATTTCCCCCACCATATTGTCCCAATAGAGATGATGAAAGGAAATTCATATATTGATTGCCCTCATATCGATTAAATGAAATCTTGTTTTTGAAGTGGTGAAAGGAAATTCAATTAAGGGATATATAGATAACTTCATCAAGGTTCTGAACAAGCTCACTGGCAGTGAAGCAATATCTATGATATATGTAAGACTGTCTTACACACATATATAATATACTTTGTTATCTATTTCATTTTCAATAATATTTATATCCTAAACCAACTGGGATTCCTTAAATAAGCATATTTTACATCTGTATAACCTTGAAGAGCGAATAAAGTCAGTCAAAATCTGATATTGTTGTTAAAATTACTTTGATTATCCTAAACAATTATGGAATCAATTTTAAGGAAGGAAAACACTTATTAGCCTAGCTTGAAATCAATCACCAAGTGTGATTTAATATTTTTAGATATCATTATGTTCATTTTTTCTATATATGATTAAATTTCAAATAAAACAAGAAAACAATTTTTTTTCAATAAACGAATCAATAATGACTCCATTTACCCAATAAAGGCACCCGGTCTACTATTATTTCTTGCCTCACAGGGAGCCACAATCCCCATATGAAGCCTATGTTAAGACACTTTAAAAATTTTCAAATAAAAATTAAACTTTGAAGTCTTTTTGTTTTTGATCTTTTAAAAATAAATTATGAAAAACTTAGGAATATCATTCTTTTTAGAATAAAAGATATGATCATTATATCTTGACAGGGCACATCCATTAAAAGTTTTTAGTCATCCGGATCAACGACTCTTGCAATTTCAAAGTTCTAAAATTGCGTAAGGTTTAAACAAAAGAAAACTATGAATTCACTTCAGGACTTCATGATTCGGCAGTTCAAGATCAAGGTGTTTAAAGATCTACAAAATCCCAAAGTTGCGAAGCTCCAGAGTCCCAGAGACATGTTCCCGCAAAAATATTTTAAAATATATCTATTGATGAGTCATAGGCCACTTGCCAATCTTTATTTGTGCTGGCACGTGGCACTCATTTTAGGCACTTTAGTCACATCATTCACACAATTTTATGGTGACACATGTCACTCACTTTTTATGACACATCATCAAAAGTGATGTCATCACTACCACATCACTCCGAGAGATAAATCAAGAACAAATTCAAAGAACGTCGAAGTGCCGAAGCACCCGTGATCATGATAATAAATCACTAAAGATTAATGAACTAAACATGTTTAAGTAGTTGTGATTAATGCTAAGTAATCACTCCGTGAATTCATACTTTGGGTAAACTCTACTCACAACAAATACAAACTCACGAACTCCCAGAACTCCAGAGTTCCAGAATCCTGAAGTACTTAAAATTAAAAAGTGACCTTAAACCATTATTAATTAAAAAATGAAAAAATATATAAGGGTTGATTAAGTTCTCTGTGAATTCGATCTTTGGGAGATATCCATTATTTTTCTCTCAAAACTCCCGAATGCCGAACTGCTGAAGTACTTTATCTTAATCATGATCATTAATAATACGTCCAACTGGCTAGGGTAAAATATTGGGAAAAGTGTTGCAACCTCGAGGTAATAAATTTGACATATTTCAGAATGATTACTCTGTCAATAGATTAATGTGAGGATATCTAAACATTAATATTTCTATAAATATAGGCATTTCAAACTTCAAATCATTTTTTCCATTAGCATTCGAAATTTTCGCATTCAACATTTTTGAGCTCACATGATTTGCTTCTCGCAGGAGGGTTAACATCAACTTTTGAAAATCACGGTGCCGTGCAAAGAAGGATTCATTGACCTAGGAATCAAACCTAGACGTAGACATACTTTCAGATACTACTACTCGATTGGCATACAT
>ML820573.1:176194-192234 GCA_009831015.1 Picea engelmannii
TTTCCACGTAAAACATTGGTGTACTGTGTATGTGTGTGATTGTTTATTTATTACTGCTCATTATTGGATAATAATTCTACATTGATATAACATTTGAAGAAAAGGATTATAATTACGTTATTACTGATTCACCCCCCCTCTCAATAATCCAACAGGCACAAAAGAATAAGTGGAAGACATCTTTACAAAACTGCTTTCATGGGAAGCCTTTGAGTATCTTCGCCAGAGACTCGTAGTTATTTCTACTCCAAAATGAATTCTTTTGAATTCTTATCTTACATGTCTTAGATGTACATGAGGAAGCACCATAAAGAGGATAGTTCATGTTGGGAGATCAGACGAGTCGGTTAGGGGGAGAAACCCCGAATGGAAAGATACCTTTGTCATTGATGACAAAGGGGGAGAGATTTATCAGATGCAGAGGACAGAGGCATGGTTCCAGGGGGGACGTTGGTCACAGAGATGCAGGCATGGTTCCAGGGGGAGCATGAGTGATATGATTTCAGTATTACATCAGAGTGTTGCCATCAATGCCAAAGGGGGGTATTGTTGATTAATTGGGCTGGTTGTCATTGATGTCAACCCTTGAAGAAAGTCTGGTAGCGAATTCCGGTAGAACAAAGGTTTGGGTAATGGACCCAAGTTTTTTTGATGTATAATGGTATGTACTTTGATATATTTGCAAGTAATACTATTCTATATGGATATTACATGTCGTTCAATTTTTGGTGGAATGTGGAACGCCACATAACTCCTCATGGTTTGAGATTTATGGCCTTCCGAAGTTGAAGGACCCTCATATGATTGGCTTGAAACCCCAAAAGGTCAAAGAAGTCAAAGTGATTGCAAAGAAGAAATTATTTAAATAATAAAGTGAAGTGACAAAGTCAAAGAGGATTATTTATATAATAAAGTGAAGTGACAAAGTCAAAGAGGATTATTTAAATAATAAAGTAAAGTGACAAAGTCAAGGAGGATTATTTAAATAATAAACTAAATGGACAACTTTCTAATTATGGAAAGTGGTTATAAAAAGGTTAACCCTAAAATGAGGAAAATGGGTTAAGTATTCAAGTGGCTATTGGATATATGGACAAGTGGAAAATTGGGCAAAGTTGGAAATAGGTGACTATGTGGACAAAGTGGTCTAGAAGATGCTTCTAAGGAAGCTACATGAAAGTATAAATAAGAGGAAAGGCTCTCTCATTTCAATCCCACTTGAGCATATTGAATATCTGTGGGTGACTGAGGTAACCAAAGGATATCTAAGTTGAATTTCATAGGGAAGGTGAAGTAAAGAAGGCCAAAATTCAAGGGAGGATAAATTATTTTGATGATGCTTTCTAAGGTATGTTATTTACAGGTCATCTCACCATTTTCGAAATAACATTTTTTCTAGAATGATTCAAACCGTGAAATTGGGAGGCCATTGATAAAACATATCCAAGTAGATATGGTATGAATTTCAGCTTGTGGGTCATTGTATTTTTGGAGTTACACTCTATGGTAAATAGGGTTTGTGGCTAGTCCTGAAACTAGTCTAAAACATGTGTTTCGAGTAAAAACGTTATAATTTATTCATAACATATCCAAATTTAGTAAGACCAAATGTGTTGGTTAGAGTACAGTCTGTAGTATTCTGTGTAAAATTTCCAGATCCATACAACAAATATTCAGTGTGGGTCACTCTCTACAATTTTGCTCTCTAGAATAAGCCAGAATTCAATAAGGTATGTAATTTTTGCTATAACTCCTTTTCTGAGAGGTTCAAAGTAGTCACACCTGGAGGAATTACATAAAACACATTGAAGAACATTGTATACTATTTTCAGATCTTTATTCATTACAAGTACATAGTTATGACTATTTCAAGTTAGGGTTGTTGACAAATCCAAAACTAGTCATGTGAGACTAAAGTAAAGTTTGATGAAAATACTAGTCTCTTGTTGTTAAAGTTAAGGAAGGTTTGCATGTATGTGATCATATACACTAGGTCTATTTATTATAGAGTTACAAATCAGATTTGGATGATAAAATTGATGAGGTATTTTGGTTGAGGTTGAGGTACAAGTTGGTGCATGGTTGATGCACTTGTTTATGGTGCATGGTATAGGTTTTTTGGTGCAGATTGATTAGTACAGGTTTACAGCAGTATATCTCACAGTGATAGTGTGACAGTGGTTCCATCATTCTACGACAAGGCGGTTGGATGGGGCAAGGACAAGTGGTTGTAGCCGAAGAACATAGGGGGTTGTAGCCTCCTTCTGGTTGTAGCTAGAGAATTGGGGAGTTGGAGCTTCCTTCAGGTTGTAGCCTGCAAAACTAGGGGGTTGGAGCCTCCTTCCAGTTGCAGCTGGAAAACAAAGGAATTTGGTGCTTCCAATGAATGTAATTCTTCAAGACATATACAAAAAATCATTCTTTGGTTTTCTCCCACTTTGGGTTTCCACGTACAAACACCAGTGTACTATGTATGTGTATGATTGTTCATTTGTTCATTGTTTATTTACTCTGTAAATATTGGATGATAATTCTACATTGATATAACACTTGCATTATATGGTTAAAAAGGATTAGATTTCTCTATTACTGATTCAACCCCCCTCTCAGTAATCCAATAGTATTTGCATTCTTTTCCACTTCCATAGCTTTGTCTTCAGGCAAGTTATGTTTCTTGGGCTCTGTTGATTTTGTCACTTGTGAAGTTGGGTTAAGGCTTTGTTCTCCCTGCAAGACTTTGGGTAGATTGTTCATTCTCTTCTTATGAAAGTTGAGGAAGCTTGACTTTTGATCTTGAAGAAAATTTTGAAATATGATTACAACTTCATCATAAGATCTTACTCCTCTGAAAAATTCATCATAGGCTGAATCTTCATGGATTTATCTTTTCATATTGAATTGAGCTAAATGATTTTCAACAACCCTATGTGGATCATACATTTTGTACTCAATGTCAACCAATTTAATATATTATAAGGAAAAATCCTCCACCTTAGTGTGTCCAAAATCAGATAATGAAAATACACCAACCTGTATGGGAAAGGTTGGCCAAACTCTTTTATGTGCCGCCTTCAACTGTTTGCTTATCCCTCCTGAAATTGTTTGATATGCTACTCCTTTGCAAACCAGTCTGTCTGGTAAGAATTTGGGAAGAGCATGAGGAGATATATAGCAGTCGAACACTCTGATGTGAGAGAAGAAATCCTCAATTTCCCAATTTGCAATAGAACCTAAATTTCCAATGATTTGTTCCAAAATTTTGGGGGGAGGCCGTCCATAAATAACTTCATGAATTGGGATCACCACCTTATGAAAAAATTCATAAAAAGAGTCCTTGGAATTTTCCTCCCATAACTTAGAATGATAAAAATGTATGGGCTTGGTGAGAGTCAGGGTCCAGCTCCAATTCACAAGAGGAAATGGGGTCCCAAAACAAATTGCATCCATAATATATGTAGACATATAGAAAAGAGCATGTTCTCCTTTAGATTTCATAATTTTGAACTCCCCAATTTAGTTGGCTAAGTTATCTAACATCATTTTTCCCCAATCAAAAGTATATCCCTCAGCAACCTCATGGATTATGGGAACCCATTCTATGGTAAAGTGCCCAAGATTTTTCTTACCAAACATTCTATAGAGCATCATGGAAATGTACAAGATATGAGCATCACAAGAGGTTGTAGAATATATACCCTAGGTATCAGTTTAGAACTTATTTTGATTTCCCCACCAGGATTTTGCTATATCATGGACAGTTATGTCATATTTAGTGCATTCCTCATCCTCAAACTTCATTATAAATGATACATTGTAAGTATATTTGAGTTTAGGATTTAATTTGTACATTACTTGAATGTCCTCAGGTCGAAAAGAGTTGACAATGGTCTTCTGGTGACTACAGATGGTTCTCGTTGGGATATCCACGTGTTCTAAGGCCCAACTTATCATATCAGTATATGGCATTAGTTTCGGTTAAGAATAAACTCTTTGCAATTCAGACTTAGCCACATGCCTTATCTTAGATGAAAATGTCTCATCCTATTCTTCCGTTGAATCATCGGAACAGAGAGAATTTTCCTACTCTAAAATGTCATAAACCTACTTCCAAGATTTGACGATGTATGCCAATCGAGTAGTAGTATCTGAAAGTATGTCTACGTCTAGGTTTGATTCCTAGGTCAATGAATCCTTCTTTGCACGGCACCGTGATTTTCAAAAGTTGATGTTAACCCTCCTGCGAGAAGCAAATCATGTGAGCTCAAAAATGTTGAATGCGAAAATTTCGAATGCTAATGGAAAAAATGATTTGAAGTTTGAAATGCCTATATTTATAGAAATATTAATGTTTAGATATCCTCACATTAATCTATTGACAGAGTAATCATTCTGAAATATGTCAAATTTATTACCTCGAGGTTGCAACACTTTTCCCAATATTTTACCCTAGCCAGTTGGACGTATTATTAATGATCATGATTAAGATAAAGTACTTCAGCAGTTCGGCATTCGGGAGTTTTGAGAGAAAAATAATGGATATCTCCCAAAGATCGAATTCACAGAGAACTTAATCAACCCTTATATATTTTTTCATTTTTTAATTAATAATGGTTTAAGGTCACTTTTTAATTTTAAGTACTTCAGGATTCTGGAACTCTGGAGTTCTGGGAGTTCGTGAGTTTGTATTTGTTGTGAGTAGAGTTTACCCAAAGTATGAATTCACGGAGTGATTACTTAGCATTAATCACAACTACTTAAACATGTTTAGTTCATTAATCTTTAGTGATTTATTATCATGATCACGGGTGCTTCGGCACTTCGACGTTCTTTGAATTTGTTCTTGATTTATCTCTCGGAGTGATGTGGTAGTGATGACATCACTTTTGATGATGTGTCATAAAAAGTGAGTGACATGTGTCACCATAAAATTGTGTGAATGATGTGACTAAAGTGCCTAAAATGAGTGCCACGTGCCAGCACAAATAAAGATTGGCAAGTGGCCTATGACTCATCAATAGATATATTTTAAAATATTTTTGCGGGAACATGTCTCTGGGACTCTGGAGCTTCGCAACTTTGGGATTTTGTAGATCTTTAAACACCTTGATCTTGAACTGCCGAATCATGAAGTCCTGAAGTGAATTCATAGTTTTCTTTTGTTTAAACCTTACGCAATTTTAGAACTTTGAAATTGCAAGAGTCGTTGATCCGGATGACTAAAAACTTTTAATGGATGTGCCCTGTCAAGATATAATGATCATATCTTTTATTCTAAAAAGAATGATATTCCTAAGTTTTTCATAATTTATTTTTAAAAGATCAAAAACAAAAAGACTTCAAAGTTTAATTTTTATTTGAAAATTTTTAAAGTGTCTTAACATAGGCTTCATATGGGGATTGTGGCTCCCTGTGAGGCAAGAAATAATAGTAGACCGGGTGCCTTTATTGGGTAAATGGAGTCATTATTGATTCGTTTATTGAAAAAAAATTGTTTTCTTGTTTTATTTGAAATTTAATCATATATAGAAAAAATGAACATAATGATATCTAAAAATATTAAATCACACTTGGTGATTGATTTCAAGCTAGGCTAATAAGTGTTTTCCTTCCTTAAAATTGATTCCATAATTGTTTAGGATAATCAAAGTAATTTTAACAACAATATCAGATTTTGACTGACTTTATTCGCTCTTCAAGGTTATACAGATGTAAAATATGCTTATTTAAGGAATCCCAGTTGGTTTAGGATATAAATATTATTGAAAATGAAATAGATAACAAAGTATATTATATATGTGTGTAAGACAGTCTTACATATATCATAGATATTGCTTCACTGCCAGTGAGCTTGTTCAGAACCTTGATGAAGTTATCTATATATCCCTTAATTGAATTTCCTTTCACCACTTCAAAAACAAGATTTCATTTAATCGATATGAGGGCAATCAATATATGAATTTCCTTTCATCATCTCTATTGGGACAATATGGTGGGGGAAATCAATTTGTGAATTTCCTTTCACCATCTGTCTTTGATTTTATTACTTTGAAGTGGGGGAAATCAATTTGTATGTAATATACAAGGGATGACATATGTTTAAGATCTTAATGAAAAAGAAGGTTTGTCTACAATTTTAAGAATACTCTTAGATTAGTTTTTCTTCCAATTATAAGTATACCTTCACTTATAGGTTAATTTTGGGAAAATTTATTCATTTCAGGGATAAACCTTGAGCAAATTCGTCAGCTGAAATCCGATATTAGAGCTAAATTTACTAGGATTAGCCTAGACATACTTATTCAATTAAAATTAAAGAAACATAATAAAAAAATCATCCGACCTGTTTTAAATATATGCTTCTAAGTTTTTAGCATTAGGCTAAGTTTTATGATTTCTACAAGGATTAATATGATGAGAAAGAAGAAAGAATATTGTTTGTAGAAAGAACTAGGGAGAGAGGGAGAAACAATTATATCAAAACATTCAAAACATCTAAATATGAACAGCATACTTTCACATGAGTTTCTGCGTCAGATGAGACTTCTAATTTTCTCTATCCTGCAGTCACTTTCTAAAGGTTTTGATTTTTTTATATT
Organism: Picea engelmannii; assembly: GCA_009831015.1. Taxonomy (NCBI): domain Eukaryota; kingdom Viridiplantae; phylum Streptophyta; class Pinopsida; order Pinales; family Pinaceae; genus Picea; species Picea engelmannii. The sequence goes on from ML820573.1 coordinate 182,791, forward strand.
TATTAATTTATTTTCGTACCAGAGATGATCTTATACCCAATCAGCGTGATGTTTCAGATTGTATTTTCCTTTCTTCTCCAATCTTTTCATCGGATGATGATGCTATCTTTAATTCGTGGGAAAACATCCCTCATATCTATTTTAATCATATTTTCATTTTTACTTCAACAATAAGGGAGAAGAGGAACTCTTACCTATTTTCTTTTGAAGTTTTGGATAAGGGATTCGTAATTCGTTTATCACCTGATTCCAGAGAGTCCGAAGAAGGGGAAAATGAGTGTTGAGCATGATGATTGTGAGTGTGTCGATTGTGCAATATTTACTCTCCAAAAAAAGGTTTGGGAGAAGTTAGAAAAAATTGAAGAGCTCCAAACTTCAAATTTTCAACTTCATCATCGGATTCAATCTCAGGAACTGCAACATCGGGAAGACAAGGCGACTGTAACGAGAGCAGTGAGTCAAAACATAGATCGTTTAAATTATTGTCTCCGACAATTGAAAATTATTCGTGGATGATGACCTCGAATGAATATTCCTGTGGAATCAGATGAGTCTTGAGTATCTACAACATCATCTCCTATTTTTGAAGAAGCTTTACCTCTAGAAGATCGTCAAATTGTTGTTGAAGAACCATGATCATTGGCTTTATAAGAAAAAATGGAGTTTCAAAATTTAGAGGATTCTATGCAAGTAAAAGAAGCAATACATAATGAAAATCCATTTCATATCAGTAGTCATTAGTAATCTTCCATATGCTCCTTGTTTTTTTTTTTTGAAACTATGAAATCAAATCAGACTTTGAACATACAATTTTTTGAACCTTTAGTTTTCAAAGACTGTTATTATTTTTTGACGATCTTATTTTCTGAAATTTTCATCTATTTTTGTCAGAAGAAGTAATTGTTTTATTAACTAATGAATGAATTTTATTTTGCAAAGTAACAGATGATTTATCTTTTGTAGAAAATTTATATTTTGTTTTTGTTTTTCTTAAAATAAAATTGAAAACATTATTTTCTTGAGAATATTTATACAAGTTTATCATTAAAAAATACTTAAATAAACATCTGAAAAAGAAAATGAAAATAAAAAATTGTGTTGATGTAAATCTAATCCAATCTGATATATACAATGGAAACTGAAAAGTAAACTACTGCATGAAATGTTTTAAAAATCGCCTATTGATGGGGGCCTCAAGAATTTCTCCATTTAAATTTTCAAGAGAGAATGAATTTCTCCCTTCAGCTGCTGCAATTTTGAAAGGTCCAAACCAGAGATGGTCAAATTTGTCATGTTTCCCAGCATCTTCTTTTCTGGCTTCCCACTTCAAGACTAAATCTCCACGAAGAAACTTCCTATCTTTAGATTTATTATCAAAAATGGCTTTCATATTGTCTTGATATTTCTAGAGCTTATCATCCACTTCTCCTGTATTATGTTGGATTTCAATTATTTGATTTATTCTTCCTGTCAGATCATTTGGTTCTTCATTCGCATCCTGCCAGAGTTTCATCACAGGAAGAGTGAGTTTAATAGGAACAATAACATCTATGCCATAAACTAATTGGAAAGGAGACATAACTCTAGATTTCTTGGTGTCAATTATGTTTGCCCATAGAGCATATTTAAAATGTATATGCCAAGCTTTCTTATTTTATGTCAAAAATTTCTTAATTATCGTCATTAAAATTTTATTAGACGATTATACTAGCCCATTTCCCTGAGGATAATAAGTTGTAGAATGGCCCAAAATGATATTATGTTTTTGACAAAAAATTATCATAGCAATAGATTTAAAATCTTGTGCATTATCTGTGACTATTTTCCCTAGACAACCAAATCCTACAAGGATGTTCTCTTCCATAAAATTTATCACTACTGAATCTGTAGCATTCCAAGTTGGAATAGATTCAACCCATTTGGTAAAATAATCAGTAGCAGTTAAAATCCATCTGTGTTGGGCACTTGATTGTGGATGAATCTATCCAATAAAATCTAGGCCCCATTGTTGGAAACGAACTTCAACTTTGACAAGAACTAAAGGTAAGGTAGGAATATTTTTATTTCCAACAAACAGTTGGCATGAATTGCAAGCTCTGACCCTTACATTTACATCAGTGAATAATTTCGGCCAATAATAGCCTGTCCTTAAAATTTTATAATTTGTTTCTCTCCATGCATGATGTCCTCCACATAATCAGAAACCCAAAGGATCCTTCCAATATAATTTAATATTGATAATGCAATATTTAATTGCCTATAATTTTAAGGTTCTTGCCTTGGAAGGAGTCATGTCGATAGGACATTGAAGAGTAAGAAGATATGAAACTATATTTTTGTACCAAGATGGGGAAGAAAATTTATCATCAATCTGAATTGTTGGCACTTGGTCATCAATTTCTTCTATGTATGGGAGAGAATTTTAAGACTCGAAATGATTTATTCCTAGAGATTTGAAATTTGATTTAGCCAGTAATTTTTCCAGATCTTGTCCTTTTACCAGTTTGGTTGGTTTGAATTCTAAATCGTATTATTGAATTTTGGCCAACCATTTTCCCCTTCTTCCATCACTGTCTGGTTGAATCGGGATATATTTGATTGTGCTAGTCAGTACATAGGAGATTATTCTTGAATGTAAAACATATGTCTGAAAAGCTTTGAGTTCCTTTACCATAGAATAATTGTGCTTCTCTAGAATGTCATATTTTAACTCTGCATCCCTGAGGCTTTTACTAAAAAAGGAAATAGTTTGTTCGAATCCTTCTTCATTTTTCTGAAGGAGCGTTGTTGCAATAGTATATTCAGATGCAAAGGAGAAGATTAAAAATTCTTTTGTATAATTTGGACTTACTAGTACCAGTGCTTCTCCTATATATTTATTGACTCATTGGAAGGATGCCTTAGCTTCAGTGGTCCATTTCACCTCATTATCCTTCTTCAACATATATGTGATCAATTTGATAATTTCAACAAAATTGGGAAAAAATATCCTCAAGAAATTAATTCTTCCTAAAAATGATTGAATCTCTTTTTTATTTCTAGGAATATTGATTTGATCAATAGCTTCAACTCCTTTTGGATCTACTTTGATTCCATATTTCAATACAATATGTCCTAATATATTACCTTCTTGCATGGAAAAATGAGATTTCTTAGGGTTTAAAGACAAACCAAATTTTTTGCACTTGTCAAATGTTTGTCTTAGATGTACCAAGTGTTTTGTATCAAAGTTAGAAAAGATTGTTAGATCATCTAGATAAATAACAATGAATTTATTTTTTTCTCCAAAAAATGCTATATCCATTGCTCTTTGAAAAGTTGCACCTACATTCATCAATCCAAAAGGCAATTTGTCATACATAAAGGTTCCCCATGGAGTAGTAAACGTAGTTTTTTCTCTATCATTTTCATGGACAGCTATTTGATTATACCCCAAAAATTCATCAATCATAGAAATCCTATTTTCCCCAACCAATTTTTCTAGAACATGATCCATTTTAGGGAGGGGGTCATTGTCTTTTAAAGAAGACTAATTCAGATTTCTAAAATCAACACACAATCTTCTCTCTTCATTCTTCTTTCTAACAGGGACTAAATTGGATACCCATTCAGAGTATCTAAGAGGTACGATGATTTTTACATCAAGAATATTTTTCACCTCCCTTTCTATTATCGGCAAGAGAATCAGATTTATTTGTCTAAGGTTTTGCTTGCAAGGCTTAATAATTGGTTTTAATGGAATCTTATGCTTGATAAAAGAAGTATCATAAGTTTTTAAGTCTTCATAGGTGCATGAAAAAAACATCTTTATATTCTTTGAGTAATTCAGAATATTCACTCTTTAGATTAGTTGGAAGATATTTAGATGATTTGACCATTTTTGGATTTTCATTTGATCCCACATTACAATCTTCAACATCTTCATGTTGAGGCTACAAGGTAGATTTTAAAGGTATATCATTTTGGTCGTACGATGTTTCATGGAATAAGACCCTTGGGAATTTTATTATTCTTGAGTAAGAGAATTTTTTGATTTGTGATTCTATATTTGAATCTCTCTGGATTTTATCCTTCTTGCATAATCCAAACTGGATCAATTTGATTTTCCTTATCTATGTGTGTCTCAGAAAATTCATCTATAATTTCCATAAATTGTTTTATTTGTTCATCGTCTTCGAAAATTTTCCAATAGTGAAAATTATTTGGAATTGAAGGTTTATGTCTCATGTCAATGTGATACTTCAATTTCAGCATAGTAGGTGGAATGAAGTTAGTTGCATCTTTAGCTAATGAATCTGTGTGTTGATTATGCAATATGGGAATAACATGAATGTTGAACGATAAGAAAAAGTTTTATATCATATCCCATGCACAATTTCTATAAGAACTCATTCTTGGATTCTTAGCTTGATATTGTTGTTTAATTTGTTTTACAATAAGTTCAACATCCCCATAAACAATCAAATGTTGAATTTTTAATTTTCTAACAGCTTCTAATCCTAAAATTAAAGCTTCGTAGTCACATAGATTATTTGTGTAATCAATGTCCCATTGCAATCTATAAGAAAAATGGATATAATATGCATCGCTTGGTGCCACAAATAGTACTCCATCTCCTACTCCTTCCCAAGATGAAGCACCATCGAAGAACATTTTCCACATCCCATCTCTAAAATTTACATTTTTCTTTGGAAGTTCTATTTTTGTATTTTCATTTTCTGTACATTCTTTAAAATCATCATCTATGGATAAAATACAATTTCCTAAATCCTGATCAGCAACATAAACTGGATAATTATTTGGGTTTTTAGTATCACTTACTATATAGGCTAGTCTAGTTTCTCTATACAATCTGGTAAACTATCCACCAAAAATTGGAATAGTATCATATGTCATGTCCAACTGAACTGATCCTCCTAACTTTGCACCCCAAGATCTTGATAAAAGCATGCCATAATTTGTAGGAACATCAGCTACCACCACATCCATAAGAATACTTTTCACTGAAATTTGAGCTAGATTTACAACTAAATTTTTAATCATACACGGACACTTAACCTTTCTGGAGTAAAAATAGTATAAATCTTGATAAGGTCTGCTAATTTGTAAGCCCAATTTTCCCATTATTATTTTCGGGATGAAATTATGTGAAGCACCTGAATCTAACATGCATTTTTGTAACAAATGATCATGCACAGTAAGAGTGATATAAAAGGGAGCAACTGAGTCTTTATCATTTTCAATATGTGGTCCAAACATAATCATTGGTTTCTCATCTTGCAAGTTAATAACATCAGCTTGGCATTTTGCATCTGAAAAATTAATTACCATTGAAATATGCTTCTTGTAAATCGGATTTCTGGCAAGTTCAACCAAAGCAACTGGAATTTTAATCTTATTCAATTCATTCTCAAGATTTTATATACCAACTGACTTTTCTAATTCTTTGGTATGAACTTCAGCTTCTTTTTTCTCCTTCTTTTTAGTTTGCGTTGCTTTAGTTTCAACTTGCTTTATTCGAGCAACTTGTACTTCAGTAGGTGATTTTTAAACCACTACTTCATTTTCTTTATTATGTGACAAGAGATGTTTTGGTGGATTGTTAGTGAAATTATTTTCCCTTGGCCTCAAATCATATTTATTATGAATCTCAACCATTATTGAATCAACAAGGTCTTTATATTGAGTTGTAGAGTCTCCCAAGCTATTGATATTTTGTTCATCAAATAATGATCCAAGATTTGGATATTTTTCATATTCATGTTTAGTTAAATGAGTTTCAACATCATCATCACTGAGATTTTTTATATCCTCCTCTAATTCATCATAATCTTGAACATCATCTCCCTGTAGAAGATTTTCTATTTTAAAAGGAGCTTGAATCTTTTGTTCCTCATTCTTGATTTGCCTCTGTTGAATATGAGGGTTTTTATTAAGGTTTATCATAAATTGGTTTTTATTTCTAACATATGGATCAGGTTTGGATTTCTCAATTTCCATCCTAGAAATGTTTTTGATAAATCTTTAATGATCTTAGCCATTTCATCCATCTTTTATTCTTGTGTTTTTTTTTCAAAACTAGAGGGTCTTGCTTGTTCTTTAAACCTTCTAGGTTCTCTTATTCCCATATCAACTTTTGTTTTCAATTTTCCTAATGCCATCATATTTGATTCAATTTCGATAGCATCATATTGAATTCCAGCTAAAGTTGTGGCTCTTCTTTCCCTTAAAAGTAAAGCGAAATCTGAATCAAAAGCCCCTACAAAAGTAACTTTAGCAGCTGGCTGGGAAGGTTTTACTTCGGCTGGGATTTTTCTATAAAGTTTATTGAATCTTTGGATAAATTTAGAAACAATTTCAAATGTTTTCTTCCTTAAATCTCTGAATTCAATTAAGTAATATAAATGGTCATTGTTCTTGCCCCATTGTTTTAATAAAGAAGTCTTTAAATCATCATATGATGGTATAGAATTTGCAGGAAGTCCTCTAAACTAAGTTCTAACTTGTCCTTCGAAAGTCTGTACTAACAGTCTCATGTAAACATCTTCATGTTCAATGCCAAGAATATCAACAAATTGATCAAAAAATGTTATGTGTTCAGTGGTTGTTAAATCCCCTTCTCCCATGAATTTAGGTAGGAATTTTCATATATTTCTCAAGTAAATTATGAAGCACTGCAGAGAGGGACAAGGGGGCATATCTAGCAGCAACCTTGGAAAAAATACTCGGAGTGGTGGTGGATTTATATTTCCACCAAACCCACCACCTCCTACACCTCCAACACCATCCATTGAAGGTTTAGGAGAAGAAATACTAGGTCTATACTGCAGATTATGAAATATTTAAAAAGACTTATGTACTATATCTTTAATTGCTTCAGGAAGGTGAGACCGGAGTTCTACTAGATAATCAAAATGAGATGGATCTCGTGAGAGAGATATAAAATCAAAATCATCTGGGAAATGGGAGCTTGAGCTTGGTCTTTCAAATCGGACAGATGGATAAATGGGGGAAGTAATAAGAGATGAACCTGAGTATAAAGGGTGATCTTCAGGATTTTTAGAAACACAAACTTTTACTTCGGGAAGACTAAGAATAGGTGGCATATAGATGGTATTAGGAATTTAAGAATATTATTTACTCTCACTAGTAAAAGTGTTTATCAAAGTGATAGGGGTATTCTGGAAATTTTCTCCCTTTAGATGATACAATTTTACTTCGGGAATTACCTCTTCCGTATTTTCTAACTTTACTTTAGGATTACTAGTTGAGGCTTCTGTAGAATGAGGTTTTTGATGTTTTTCTTTAGAGCTAAGTAAACTTACTTCTTCTTTTGGAATATTAACATTAAATTGAGTAACCTTGGGTTGATAGATATTACCTGATGATGCAAATGTTTGCTTTAGATATCCTTTGGTTTTCAACAGTTTTTCGGCATCTGAAACTAGCGTAGTCTGCTTATCGTCTAAGTTTTTTCTAGTATTTTCCGTTTGAATGCCAGTTTTTCCAAAATGGAGTCGCCAGGTGAAAAATGAAAATGAGCCTTATCCTTTTTTTCAATTAATTTTCACCATCAAAAATCGAAACTTAAAATTTGTTGTATTCCCAGGGAAAATAGTTTTGTTTCTTCGGTCCCCGGAAACGGTGCTAAAAAGATGTTGTTCCTGAGATTTATTTTAGGTTCACAAAATAATGTCAGGCATCCAAAATTTAAGAGAACGGTTTTTGTAATGCTTTTCTACCTTTAGTTTTAAGATGAATCGTCAAATGAATTTTAATGATTAGAAAACAAAGAGGTAGTATCTCTTTCTTTGAGTCTTTATAAATTTTGCTCATATGAAAAGTAGAATTGACTAAAAAATACTGTCAAAATAAAGTAAGTTATCAAATACAGATAAATCTTAATTTATCCTCAATATAAGGATTATGAAGAAGGAGTCCTTGATAGATGATTTAAAATGAGAAAACTTACACAGATACATGTCTTGTTTTACTCATAGTAATAACAGAGGAAAAATTGTAACTAGAAAAATATCCAATATATGGACCACAGTAGATGTGTTACTAAATTGTAGTCTTTCAATCTTCAGGAACCATGGAATGAAGAAAGAAATCATGATACACAGAAAGCACATAACTCAAGGAAATGAGACATATAATCTATGTCTTCTCTTTCTATTTGATATTTCAGAAAATTCTCTTTTACATTCGGCCAGAAGAAGCCTTGAATAGATCTTTGATCTGTCTATTTGTACAAAAATGTCTTAACCAGAGGTAGTTAGACATTCCAAATTCTTCATTCTCAAAATAGAATACAATCAAAACTAAAAGATTCAATGAATATATTTTTGGATCTGTTGAGATTTATTTTGCTCAATGGCACTTCACTTGTCTTCTATTTACTTGTGGATGTACTTGGTTTTTTTTTATCCTTGAATTGTGCATGTAATTCCATTAATGAAAAAACGAACTTGGAAGGTTTGACATTTGCATTTAACTCAAATGAGAAATCCTTTTTGTTCACCAATGGTAATTTTTCTTGAATTTTAACAACTATCTATTGTGTGATCTGATGGTGTAAGCTCAGTTTCACCAGCAGATCATTCACCATTCGTAAATTAACATGATTTACATGTTTTATATCATTTTGTACATTCTCTTTACCTTTATTTAAACTCTCTTTTCTCTTTTCAATCTCAAATTGTCCAAGTGTATCATGAATACCACTGACATCAATCTCTGTCATTTCCAGATCTACAGCTGAAAGACCATTAAGACAAACCTCTTTTGCCTCTCTGGCTATCCTCTTACTTTATTCAAGATTAGTTTCTGAAACCTTTAAAGTAATTTCTCCCTTTATCTACAAACATTGTGAAAAAGGAGCAATCCCAGGTACATTGTGTTTTTGTCTCCATACTATGAATTATTGGAATTTGGACTTGGTCGTATAGGATTCCCTCTCCTTTTCATAAATATTCTTCAAATAATTCTTGATCACTTGATAATGTATTTGAATAACATCCATATTTTCGTACAGATCTTGTTGGACAGTTTTCATCTTTTCATTTACTTCTAATGCTTGATTTTTGAATGTAGAAATGTCCATTTTTGTGCTCTCGAATAAATTTATTCGAGTCTGCAATTGCTCTATTAACATATCTCGCTGGGAAAGCATATTATTAATCAAGTGTTGATTTTTAACACTTAATTCCAATTTATCTTCTAACTGCTTAATCTGTTTCTCAAAACCATGTCTGATTTGATTCATATCAAAATTGATTTTATCTCTAGTAGTCACTTCCATATGTTGCATATCATTATGTAATTGTTCAATCAGAAGATTCTTTTGGTCCATCTATTTTCTGAGATTATCCACTGACCATTGGTTGTCATTTGCAAAGGCCCCCAGTGAGTCTGCAACTTTTGCAAATTCAAGGTCACTCT
>ML820574.1:0-15997 GCA_009831015.1 Picea engelmannii
GTGGTTGGTCTTCAAACCAAAGTTGGATTTTCTCCATTCTTGATTCACCTTCCTTGTGTCCTCATTATGAATTTCATGGGATGCATTTTCACTTTCAGGTGTCTTCTCTATTACAAATTTTTTCAATACTTCCATGATCTCCCCTTTTAAACCATCCATCATCTCTTATAGTTCATCTTTTGTAACTATCTTCTTTTGTAAATCATTTATGTCCCTATGCATTTATTCACCTTCATCAAGAGTCCAAGTAGGATTTTCTGGAGGCTTAGTTGGTGTAGAAGTTCCCTTTTTGGGTGGCATGTTGGCCAAGTATCACTTTTGAACCTTGATTTTGAGGTGGTTCTGCTAGACAATATTTCTTCTGTTGTATCTCCCAAGTTTCAGCCCTTCTCGGTATGAAACTTTCTTTTATGTAGTTCTTTGATATTTCTTCTCTGTAATGCCACAGGTCTGATCAAAATTGGATGTGCCAAGTGGAATTTACGGTAACTTCCCCACAACTTGTCGATTTTTGGCCTTTCCAGGAGATCTCACTTGTATAGCATGCCCCGCACAAAATAATTGATATAAAACTCTAAAACTCGCACGTGAAATACTACAGACTATCCACAATCCAATGCAACCAGTCCCACTCAATTTGGATACTCTAGGAATAAGTTATTATTGTTTTACCTAGAACACCTTCTTGAGACTAGTCAATAGGACTAGTAAGATACCCTATCTTACACAAGGTGTATCTACAAATGTAAGATGATATAGAAGCTGAAATTTTTACCACAGATACCTTACTAGTTTCTGTAAATTTCCTCCAGAGTGTAGGGTCTGAAATGTTACAAAAAAAAATTTACAGCGAAAATTCCGCAATGAATTAGTTCATGATGATTCCAAAACCCTATCCTGTATAGGTTGTATCTATGAAATTATAAGGCCTCATGAGCTGAATTTTTAACCCCACATACCTTGATCCATCTACTAAATATCCTATAATCCGTTCCTTCTGAAACATTGTAGAAAAAAAATTATAGTGAAAATGCCAAGGTGTCTCAGATGTAGCAATGAACCCCAAGACCTTGAGCTTTGATACCATATGTTAAGAACCAAATATCAATATAGCATAAAAAAAACCTCAGAAAAAGTACTCAACGCCTTGAAAAAGAGATAATTTCAGATAATAAGCCTCTTCAAGGGGGAAACCTCTTTTTACCCCACTTAAATGTTCAAGTACAAGATGATTCAAAATGAAAATGTCTCATTGGTATATATAGGAGACTAGGAGGTATAATTACAACTAATGGCCTAAAGCCGACATAAATAAAATAACATTACTAATATAATATGTCCCAATTAAGGGGTAATGAGCCAATATTAGGGCTTAACAACATTTTTCCTTTTCTTCCTTGATCTTCGCTTGCTTCCATAACCAAGGGCCAACACCCAAGCTTCACCAAAAAAAAAAAATCTCGCCCTTGAAGGATTCAAGCCATATTCCCTTATCGGCCTCAACCATTCCATATGATTTATTTTATATTTATGTTCATCTCCATAAAACATACTTGTTGCCATTATATCTTAATTGAGTTCTAACGGAAACTCTCCAATTACAACTTTGATATCTTATAAGTGATGGTAAGTGATGATATCTTATATTCTCATGTGTTTTCTCTTTTCAATGGTTTTTGGATCACCTCAGTCAGACATCCCAACCAAAAGTTATGATAGTTTTAAGTCAACATACCTTTTAAAACCATGATTTGGAGTCAATCCTTTTGGTCGACCTTCCTTGTGACGTATCTCTGAAATTTTATCCCTTATGAGTTTGCAATTTTGGCCTATAATACTCTGATATGTCTTCTCTACAATTCCATAGGTCTGACCAAAATTTGATGTGTCAAGTGAAATTAATAGTAAGTTTCCCAAACCTTATTGATTCTTGTACCTTTCTATACAATGAACTTATATGGAATGACACGTGTCCAAAATTTAATATCCGATACTGAAATTTTTAGCTAAAATAATATTGTTTGTATCCTTTCCAACAAAATTAGTGGTACTCAATTTGGAATATGTCACTTCTACCAAGAACACATACGCTAATATGTCACTTCTACCAAGAACACATATGGTAATATGTCACTTCTACCAAGAACACATGTTTGAGTCTAGTTTGAAGACTAGTCAAATGCCCCTACTTCCCATAGTCCATATCTCATAAATTAAAAAGATTGAAAACCTAATTTTTTTATCAAACGTACTTCACTATGTATCCTTGGGATCTGAAAAATTTCGCAGTCTGAAACATCCCCAAACAAAGTTTATAGTGAAACTCCCAAAATGACTTGTTTGAGAGTGATTTCAAAGCTAGTAAAAATCCCTAACTTGCATAGGATGTATCTTTGAAATTAAAATGACCCAAAACCTGAAATTTTTATCGAGCATAATTTGTTAAGTATTCTCGGTATTTTGAAAACTTCATAGTCCAAAAATTCACATAAAAAAATTATAGCAAAAATTCCAATATGACTCACTTGAGGAAGAAAAACCCTAATATCGATGCTCTGATTCCAAATGTTATGATCCAAATGATAAAAATGTCTGAATAAACTAGAAGTATGCACCATGTACACCAATGTGAGCATGGAGCAGAAATACAAGATATATAAGAGAGATGAGTTACACAATAACTCCTTAAATAATAGGAGAACCTCCAAATACCCAATACATTCATACCTCACAATTCACATGTCCTCAATAATGAATACATGATCTTTATATATACCTATTCATACATTGCACATGAGGCCCATTTTTATTATTAGACTTACCCTATTACATATATATTTACACATTACATGTACATTTTGTTGGAAATTTGGTTTTAATTGATGTCAACCTTGATAAATAGGTGAAGTATCATTGATTGATTGGTTTGAGAAGCATTGTCAATATTGGACATATTGTTATGACGGCGACTTGAATGTCAAGCAATGCTAATGTTGGACATAATGTTATGAAGGTTAATTTGGACACAATGTTATTAAGGTGACTTGAATGCCAAGCATTGTCAATATTGGACATAATGTTATGAAGGTGACTTGAATGTCAAGCATTGTCAATATTGGACATAATGTTATGAAGGTGACTTGAATATCAGTAGAAAGACAATATTGACTAATATATTGTATGAGCTTGATACACTCATCCTATATTGTACAAGGTTGATATTGTGTCATTAACATCCATGCAGAAAAGAAAAAATTGTCCAAATAAAAAGGGTAAATGGATAATCCAATATGGATCCATACAAATCACAACTAAAGAAGTTAATAAGACATGGTTAATTAAAAGTGATTCAGAAAATATCAATTGAAGAAGAGTCCAAAGATGAGACAGAATGTCAATGGTGTATGTTTGGTGAGGAAGCATTGACACCATTGAGTCACAAGTCGAGTCAATTCAAACAACAACAAGGTCAACTATCTGGGAGTCAATCGACTGCAAGACGAGTCGAAGATAAGTCGACCAACTGTAAGCCTACATATTGATGGAAGTTGGAGAATACAAGTCGATGGATTTCAAGATGAGTCAAAGACAAGTTGACCAACTGAAGGTTGAAGTCGAAGGAAAATTGAGTTGCGAAATCCAATTCGGCCAAATCAAGTCGAGATGACCAAAGTCGAATTTCTCAAGTCGGTTTTCTTCCAAGTTGAGTCGGTCCAAGAAAGAAGTAACCTAAAGGTCGAAGTCGAAGAAAACTTAAATACAAGTCGGGTCAAGACTGAAGAAAAATGGGTCGACTAGAATTGAAATACTCAAGTCAAAATTTCTCCTAGTTGAGTCGACCAAAAATATGTTTTTCGGTCGAATGAGGAAGCAAATACGAAAAAGGGTGAGACCAAGTCAAATCTTTAGTGACTAGCAGTCGAGAGGGAATCAATTTTAATATAACCATCTAGTAAAATGTTTACAAGTTGAGTTTAAATAATCACCAACAAAGGAGATATGTGGAGTTCGATTTAGACATTCATGAAAAAACTAATATGTACTGAAGTCGATCTGGCATTCGACGACAAAAGGAAAATCTGGGCAAGTTTCCTTCAAAGTACTGCCTGTATCAGCCACCTCACACACCTTCTAGGTAAATTTACCTCATGTCAACTAATTGATAATGTTCTACAAAAAACCCATGTCGTAGAATTTTAAAATTTGTTTCCATCACTCCAGAATTGTCACACGAAAATTGTTGTCTAAATTGGTGTACGGAAATTAATTAATAAAAGTAACCATTTGTTTTAGTTAGATGAAGGGGTGCAATGTTTCATTCCAAAAGGACACATTGTTTCAAAGTGGCACCCTTTGGAGGACTATATAAGTAAAGTAATATGAAGGGAAGAAAGTGTCTTGGTGGATATATATATATATATATATATATATATATATATATATATATATATAATGGATTGAATGAAAGTTCATTCTATCAAGTTGGTGCTTGTTTAAAAGTCGAGTCTTGTCATGAGGATTAGATTAATCACATCTCAGTTGGATCTGAGATCAACAAGCTGGGTCTTGTTACGAGGGTTGGATTCCTCATTTCTCAGTTGGATCTTAGAACTATAAGTTGGGTCTTGTATCAGAGAGTTGGATCTCTCATATTTAGTTGAAGTTGAAGATATTAAATGATTGATTTTATTTGTATTCATTCAAGTTAAATAAATAAAAGAATGATATTTTGTCTACTTCATACAGTTTGTGTTATACATGTTTATGAATAATTAATTGAACTGCATATATCTTATTCAGTTAATTTAGTTAATCTATGAAAGTGTGAAAAGTAGCCAAAAGTTCCAGACATTTATTCACCCCTCCCCCCCCTCTCAATTTCAGTGTGTGTTTCAACACATTTAACCCCATATATTCCCCCCTTGGGGTCATATCATATACATTTAACCCCATATATTCCCCCCTTGGGGTCATATCAGGCATGAATGTTAATCTCCTCAAGGGTTGGTGAATGGTGGTATAAAAAAAGTAATCACCATAGTATCGATGAAGAAGAGGGATTATGATATGTGATAATCCAACAAATAATATACCAACCAATAGTATGGGATTTTGGGGGGTAAGGTTCTCAACATGATGAGTAAATATGCATGCAACTGAACTCTAGAATGTAGACAATTTGGACTCCCAATCCTAAGGAGGATGTCACAACAGGGGTGCTAAAATGCAACAAGGGTTACTAAACTAGGGCACCCATGTAGGGGAATATCTATTTCTAGGTACATGATGAATGCAAGAGATGGATGGGCTAATCCATATACCCAAAAGAGGGTGCTATTACAAGCGATTCCAAGTGGAATGAATGGCCAATGCAACATACTTAAGGGAGTTATAACTTATGATAAGATAAATGACGAGCGAAAAAGGTTACCTGAAGAGGACTACATATCATATAGAGATGAGGTATTCCATGGTGAATTCCTATACACAAGTCAACTAATACCAAAGCATAAAGGTTCTTATGAAAAGAAAAACAATGCACAAAAAATCAAATTAAAACACTACATACCTTAATTCTTCAAGAGAAAAAAAGGGTCTAGATGAACTACCAAAGTAGAAGATGAAGTATCAAAGAAACAAAATCTAAGAATACCCTTCTGGAGGGCTTGAAATTATGAATCCATTGACACTAACAAAAACATCAATTGAAGTTTGCATGAGGATGCAAAAGGTAAAAGAAAAACTAGGGATTTTCTATAAATAGGAAAAAATCTACAAATTCAATTTCATTTGTGCATGTTGAAGTTGGAGAGTAGATGGAGGCCCTAAATATTTATGTGCTCAATGCAGAAAAGCCGATTGGTGAAATTTCAATTTGTGAGTTACAAGTTAGTGGTTTGAACCTCCTCTTAATTTCCAATGGTTTTCTTTCATAGACTATGCTCGATTTCACCCCACGGGAACCTTGGAAATTTTTTTTATGGCTAGTGTAGTAATTGGGTGTAGTTTCTACACTAATCCAATGCAAGTAATAGGGGGGCTTTCTGCACTGGTTCAGTGCATGATTTTAAGCCAAAATCTCCATTGGGAGCACAATTTTTGGGGGTAAATGTTGCATTGGTATGGGGTAAAAGGTGAGTAGGTGAAATATGAGTGATAAATTGTGTTTTTGTGTAGGTATGGTCATCTTTAGAGTGGTCCATCTTGAGTGAGATTTTGAAGATATATGAAATGAAATAAGTGGAAATTGGATTGTACGGGGGACCTTAGCCCAATATGGATTACTCAAATATGTTGAGAATCCATTAATGAGATTAGGGGAGTGACTTTTCTCGTGCATTATTGAGTTTTGGGATCTAGATATGGGGGTATTTTTAGTGTTGGGAAAGTCGATAGAGTTTACTCTCGAGATACCATTTATTCCCTTATCTCAAAATATCTTGCTTTCTTTTTTATAATCTCTATTTGTTCTAAAACTCTTCCTCCATCACTTGTTTTAGTTTCCCGGTCCACTTGATGGGCCAATCCTCCCTATCTTTCCATCTTCTGTCATATATCCTCTTTCTATATTGTGCGTCCTGCCAATACTAATGCACCTTGTCCCATCCTTCATTTATCATAGTTGGTTTTGATTTGTTGTAGCTTCTCATTACACCCTAAAATAGGTTTTTTTTCCCATGTGTCTTCCCAAAATAATGTTGAACAACCATCATAACCTTCCAAAGGATTTGTTGTTGGACAAGTCCTATGTTTTTCCATGAATTTCTCCATATTAGGGAACTTGTTGTCTCCCCATCTAATCTGATCATATATGTTTGGGGAGTATCATACATATATTTAATCTTCTAAACCTTTTCCCATAGAGCCTCAGGAATTTTTATCCATCTCCACCAAAGTTGTGTTGTCAGTTCCTAACCTATGTGTTGAGGTTCCCTAATACCAAGACCCCCATGGGATTTAGGCACACAAAGTTTTTCCCAAGCCACCAACGCCCATTTATTTTCTTTTATCACCCCTCCCTAGAGGAAGAAGCATTGTAGATTTATTATTTTCTTGATTATATTCTTTGGGGCTATCATCACCAAGAATAGATACATTGGCATTGACATGAGGACAAATTTAATTAGAAATATCCTCCTCAGGAGAGTGAGAAATCTATGTGTCTAGTTAGTCAACTTGGCTTCTAATTTAGATAATAGATCCTCCCAGGACACATTGTGAATATCTTTGTCCAATAATGGAGCCCTCATATATTTTGAGGGAAGAGAAGCTTGTTGGAATTCCAATATAAGGGAAATGTTTCGTTGTATCACTAAAGGGGAGTTGAAAAATAAAATTTATGATTCGATCAAATTAATTTGGGCCCCATAGGACCTTTTAAACACATATAAAAAGTTCTTGATAACCAATGTTTCTCTCACCATTGGATTCCCCATCAGAAACATGTCATCTACGAACTAGAGGTATGTCACAAGCTTAGAGAGGGGGTGAAGCTTGATCCCTTTGATGGCTCCCTATGAAAGGATCTGCTTCATGAAGCACCCCAACCCCTTCGTCGGGATGATATAAATATAGGGAGAGAGAGGATCCATCTGCCTAAGGTCCCTAAAAGGATTGAAATCCCAAGATGGGAATCATAATAGGAAAAAAGGTCGATGATATCAAATTCTTAACCCAAAGAACCCAATCAACTCCAAAGACAAAAGCTTCAAGCATTTTCTGAAGGAAATTCCAATTGATGCAATCATATGCTTTGGACATATCCAATTTAATCAACATCCTAGGTTTCTTGGAGGTTTGGAGGGAGTGAATAGTCTCATGAGAGACTATTATCCCATCAAGGATTTGACGTCCTTCAACAAACCCCCCTTCTCATGAGAGATGAGAAAATTCAAGATAGGTTTGAGTCTATTAGCAATCAATTTGGATATGATTTTATAAATGAAATTACAAAGAGAGAAAAGGAGAAACTTATCTATAGTGTTGGCCTCATGTTCCTTGGGTATCAATGTGATGAAAGTAGCATTGGAGGCCTGGAGAATGGATTTGGAAGAACGATATTCTTCAACAACTTCCCAAATATCTTGGCATATGATTTTCTAGCAGGATTGAAATAAATTGGAGGTGAATTCGTCAGGCCCTGGTGTCTTTCCTATGGTCATTTCTTTAAATGTTCTCTCCACCTCCTTTATTGTTGTTAGTCTCATGAGACTGAGGTTTTGTTTTGGGGTTATCAACTTAGGTATGGTCCCTATTACCCTTTTATTATATTCCTCTTGTTGCTCCTTCGTTTCCTTGATAAGTTGGTTGAAGTGATTTACCAATTCCCTCTCAATGTCCTTATTTCTTTCTAAACTTTCATCCACCTCAGATATAAACAAAGAAATTCTATTATGATTTCTCCTTTGCAGGAGTGAAATATGAAAGAACTTTGTATTTTTATCCCTGTCTCTCAACCACCTAATCATGAATTTTTTTCTCCAAAGAATCTCTTCATGTTTGTCTCTTTTATTCAGTTCTGATCTGAGATGATCCTCTCTGTGAACTACCTCCTCAATTCGCTTCCCTCGGATTGCTTCTATTTGGATTGCTTCCATTTCTGCTTCTAGTTTTATTTTTTCTTCAAAAATGTTACCAAAGACTTCCTTGTTCCATGCCCTTATCTACATTCTGATGTGCTTGAGTCTTTGTTGGAACTGGTACATTTATGTTCCATAGAGGTCCTTCCTTCCACCAAATTTCTATGTTATGGTATAAATCCAGGTGGTCTATCCAAAAAAATTTGAATCGAAAGGGATTAGGTCTGGGGATGATTTTTCTTAGCCAAGTTAGTGCTATTGGCCAATGATCCGACCCATAATACAGTAAAATATCTATTGTGACTGCCTATTGAGATTGGATTAGAGTCTCCATGACTAGAAATTTGTATAGACGGACAACAATCTATGTTTATCCACCTCTTCTGGTGTTCCATGTAAACATATCGTTATTGGAGGGGATGTCGATCAATATGAAATTCTCAATTTGGGACTTGAATGTCTCATTCTCCCCATCTTATCTCCTGATCCCTCCCTTTTTTTTCAACAAGGTTGTTATCATATTGAAATCTTCTCCTATAATCCAATGTTGGTCTCTTAGGGTCATTCCTGGAAATTTTAGCCTCACTAAGAATTCCCTCTTCAGGACTGGTGATAATGGCCCATATTCATTTAATATATATCCCTGGTCATGTGTACCTATGATTTTATACTTTGATGTGAGAATTATGGGAGATATGGAATGTATTTCTATGAGTAGGATCATCAGGTCCCAGAGGATGACTAGCCCTCTCGAGGCTCCCTCAACCTCTATTACTTCCCCTTCACACCCTTTCTAGATTTTCTGGGATATTCTCCTCATCAAATCCTGATCATATTGTGTTTCTTGTAACATGATTAAATCAAATTTCTCCTGTGTAATCCTCTTCCATAACATCCTATGTTTGGATAAGGCATTGATGCCTCTTATGTTCCATGACATTATCTTCGTATCAACACTTTTGTTGGGGTTGGAAATATTTTCCAGGAGTCCAAGAATTTGACAAGATTTCACTAGGAGGGCCCATGTTTCTTCTATCTTCTGCTTATGGGGTTTCCTACCCCATTGTTTCTCTTCCCTGAGGGATTTCTTTAGTAGTTTCATGGGGTTAGTTTTAATCCCCATATTTCCTGATGTAGTTGTCATATTTCCTTGTATCGTCTCTTTACATTTTCTCTTAAGAAATTCACGATGGAGTTTACGGAGTTTCCCTATTTGCATGTTATTAACTTTTTGTTCCCCATGCGTCACCCTCAAAGCCTGCATATCCACCTCAACTTCCTTTTCCTCTTCTTCAGCTTCATATTGCACTTCCTCTAGATCATTTGTTTCCTTCATGTCTATTTCCCATCCTTCCAATAGGACAGTCTTCGTACCTAGATTTGACTTTTTGTGCTTTGGATATCCTCTCCCTATTGGGTCACAATCATTTATGTTTCATTTCGATTCATCTTCTCCTCCTTGCTTAGATCCTCACTTGTCTCTCCCACTAGGGATTGGTACCAGTTTGTATTATTATCTGCTACTACCCCTACTGGTTTGTTTTCTCTTCGACCTACCTTTCTCTTGCTAGAAATATTTGAAAAACCCTTAGCATCCAAACCCTTCTTTGAATTATTTGTTGAATTTTCTTCATTCAAAGGACAATGTCTGAAGAGATGGCCATGTACATGGAAATTTCTACATCTAAAATGTATGTGCTCATAATCCAATGTCTGCTTCTATTCATTGTCTTGATATGAAATGATTACCGATTCTGGTAGTGCACTGACAACATTCATATAAACACAAATCCTTGCATAATATGTATACCTCGTCATTTTAGTTATCTCATATGCATTGATGAAATATCCTAGTGTATTCCCTATTCATTTGAGGGTTTCATTGTCCAATAACTCATGAGGCAGAGAATACAATATGATCTATACCAGCGTCGTCGTGAAGTTCTCCTTCCGAGGAGCAAATATTTTAGTCCAATATCTAATATGTAGGGCTGCAAAGTTAAAAAAGTATAAGTCCTCATCAAATATTCGATCTCGATCTTCTGCACTGGAGAATATCACTATGAAGAAACCATTTGATCCTAATTTCATGACTATTTGTCCTTTCACCTTGCAATGTGATTTAACTCACAACATCATAGCCTTCTCCGATGGCCAGATTCCCATGAACTTTCCTAAAAGAGCGTGATATTTCATGTGTTGGATATAATATCCTATGCATGTCGAGGTCACCTCATATCTAGGGTTCTCATTTGTTCTATCCAAGTACCCATTTACTAGTTGTTTCTCCATGCCGCTCTTTCTGATGTCTTCCTTGTCTAGTATAACAATCCTGACAAAACCCTTTCCTCCCCCCTTTTATACATATTTTGATGATGACCCAACTCTTCCTACAACCACGGCCTTGAAAAAAATTATTTTTGGTTGATCCCGATCTCTCTCACTCGTTGAGGATGCAGAAATATCTTCCATCTCTAAAACCTTCACCTCCGTTCTGAATCAGTCTTACCACTTGTCAGAAAACTAGTATTTTTCTCTCCTGTCAAAACCCTAGAATTCTATCAAATGCCCCCCACCTTCCTCGTTTCCAGGGTATTGTTGGTAATTTGACGCATTATCCACAGTGATGGATATTCAATGGCCATTGTAAATCCCACTTTCCATACTAGTTTTGATTAGCTTTTATGTGATATGAATGAAAAGAAAAAAAAAATGAGGGAGGGAGCTTCACTAATTTGCACCTTCTTCTCATTGATGGTGAAATTTATAGTTTCCATAAGATTTACACCTACCTGCATTTCAAATCACAGGGAAAGAGCATGCTTTTTGGTCTAAGATTATGATTAAAAAAATTGATGAGACTAAGAAAATACGAAATGAAACAATTTGGGATTTGAGTTCTAACAATATTTGCATTATATATTTATTAGTGATTTAAATTTAAAATTGATTTCTTCATAGATTCCAATGTTCGTAAAGTCTATAAATTTTGACTAAGTTGTTCATTGCATTGCTCTTACTGTAGTGCATTGATTTCAGTGTTTGTGCAATGGAGCATTGCATTTCTCTTATTGTAGTGCATTGATTTCGGTGTTTGTACGATAGATAAATCTAATTATTTTGTTGTGTGCATTGATTTCAATGTTTGTACAGTGGATAAAGGTTACATGAAAAACATTTTCTCACTATTTTAAAGTGATTGATTATATAAAATTGTAGGGAAATCATTACGCCCAATAAAGTAAGTTACTAGTGAGACAATGAATAACTAATCAATTACATGGTTCGAGTTCATGATCATGAAAAACGATGAGACTACATAAATATGCAATAAAAGGATGGATCTAGGACTTAAGTTTTTATAATATATACATTCTATAATCCTTAGTGATTTCACCTAAAATTTGATTTCTACATTTTCATAAAATAAGTTGTTTGCTACATTGAATTCATTATATTGCATAGATTTGAATGTTTGTAGAGTCGATAAATTTTCATTATGGTGTTCATTGCATTGTTCTTTGGATTTTACATATTATTTAAGTGTTTGTATAATGGATAAATGTGAATGTTAATGTTTTGTGCATTGATTTCAATGTTTTAATAGTGGATAACGGTTGCATGAAAAATAAATTGTCATTATTTTGAAATGATTGATTAGATAGAATTGTGGGGAAATTACTTGGTAAATAAATTTAGTAGCGAGGTAATGAATAACTAATCAATTAGATGGTCTCAAATTGTAATCACAAAAAAAGAATTAAAGACAAAGCTCACATGAGCTCCAAATCACAAGATAATAGAATTGAAATCATGAAGCAAAATGTCACATGATTCGAATATCTTCAATTGCAAAGGCCTAGATGGTCAAAATCCAAACTAGGAGATCATATAAGTCCCACTTATAGACTAGATTTTGTTAGGCTTGGGTGCCTAAGAATTCATAGCAAAAGGTTACATGAACTCAAAATTCCAAGCTCATCGAGTCAAAACCCAAAGGATGGGGTAGTATCTTGGAATCCCAAGTGCATGGATTTCATTATATTGCATAGATTTTTGTGTTCATAAAGTTGATCATTTTCAGCTAAGTTGTTTGTTGCATTGCTCTTAGTTGCATTGATTTCAATGCTTGTACAATAAATACATTTGATTTATTCTATTGCATGCATTGATTCCAGTTTATACAGTGGATAAAGATTACATGAAAAATATTTTATCACTATTTCGAAACCATAGATTAAATAGAATTATAGTGAAATATTACATCCAATAAAGGAATTTAGTTGTGAGGCAATGAATAACTACTCAATTACAGGGTTTGAGATCATGATCACAAAAAAAATTAAAGGAAAATGTTCACATGAGCTCCAAATCACAAGCTGATAGAATTAGAATCACAAAGAAAAGGGTCACATGATTCTAACATCTTCAATTGTAAAGGCCCAAAAGACAAGAAACTGAACCAAGAGCCATATAAGTCCCGCTTCTCCAACTTATGTTGGGCCTAACTGCCTAAGAATCTACAACAAAAGGTCACGTGAAATCAAAATTTTAAGATGATCATGTCAAAATCCAAAGGTTGGGGCAATGTCCTCTAATCCCAAGTGCACCCTTGGTTGATATTTCCTGAGTTTGTATGAGTATTTTTTATGTAGCCACCTTTTGTTGGTTTCATGAATGCGGTCCTTCTTGATACTTCATGAAACCACAAGGATTGATTTTAGAGAAAGAAACTATTAATATTGGAAAGCAAGAGAGGCAATGTATGACCTTTACTACAACTTATCAAGTTAAAGGTTTGAATGACCTTTGATTTCAACCTCCTTTTTCATATGATCAATATGAAAAAATGTGAAAGCTTGTAGGCATGGCTATAAGAAAAAGATGAAAAAGATAGATTGAGAAGATGATTGTATAATCTATTTGTTATTTATTATATGTGTCTTATTACTTTCTTATTATTTATCTTCTTCATTATTGAACATTTTTACGGCTTGCTACATCCACAGTAATCCCCCCGAAAGCTGGAGAACATAGGAGGGTCAAGTATTTCGAGAATATTTGGCTCACAAAGAGAAGCATGTAGCATAGATGAGACTCAAACCTAGGTGGGGAGGAGAAAACTCCCCACCCCAACCAATTGAGCTACAACCACTTGACTACTTTTAAAAAGTCTTTTTAAAACGTCTTTATTGATAAGACTTTTAAAATAAATTTTAAAATTATAGATAATATTTTTGAAGGCTTCAAGTACATCGCACCAGGTAGAGTTTGTGACTTATCTGTTTGACACAAATTCAACATTGATCGTCACATTGGGAAATGTCAGTCAATGTTCGTCCTTGCTGGGGAAAATTCTATTTGTGGCTTTGGTAAGCCATTCTCATCCTGCGCTCCCTCTGTATTGCATAGGTTGTTCAGTGTTGATTGTTTCTCAGTGAATTTATACCCAGAGACTTCGGGCTCCCCCTCATTATTCCTTGTCTCGCCCACCGCTTCGTCCTCCACCTTCTCATTGCCTCACCCAGACCTGGGCCCCACGACCTTTGTTGAATTTTTCTCCGCCCAACAATTTCCTAATTCACAGGAAACCCAATTCTCTGCAGCATCACGTCTCCCCTAGCAGCATGGAAAATATCCAGAGGAATCAAAGCGCACCAGAGTTCATGCACTTGTAGGGTGTCAAGGGCCTTCTAGCTAGTTTTGTTCAACCAAACCTTGAGGCGGAATGTGTGGGCTGCCAAAGGATGCGAATTCAGATGGAAGCGTAGCTCCACCCTAACTTTTGAAATTGAAACCCTCTCTCAACACAAACATATTATTGAAATGTTGCAAGATGAAATTTATGCTCAGAGGAGTCAGATTGAAGAGAAGAGCAACAATTTGGAGATAATGCAGAGTCGATTAGATCAGATGGAACGAAATCATCAACAACCAAGCACACCAGCAAGCACCCATGGAGCCTCCAAGAATGTAACTTCAGCCACAGTCAACCAAATCTCGAACCTCAACGAGCCCTGTCCAAACTCAATTTGGGAGCAGCAAGGACAATCAAAGATCAAAATGAAACCGAGTAGATGAGTTTTTGTAAAATTCAGATGTTATGTTTTGTTTTCCGTTATATATAAACGGAGTATTCTATAGATTGTATTCTTCGAAATACAATAGATACAGTATAGCTAGGGAAGGTGGAAACTCTATGATCACAAATTTTGTTTTAACATTTCCAAGCTTCAATAATTTTACTTCTCGAAGGTCTCTCATAACCCTCTTTTTGTACTATAATGGATTTATCCACACTTTTTAATATATATTTCCTAATTCTTATAAAAAAAATATATATTTTTGAAATAACCCTCTTAATAGAACTCTCTAAATTATAAACACAAGGATAATAATATATTAAATTAAATTTATAAGTTAACTTATTATTACCAACATATCCACACCATTTTTCATTTAAAATTGAATCGAAATATGTGTATGTGTTTCCTCTTAAGAGATCACAGGTTCAAATCCAGAGGGGGGTATGGTATGTATACCTTCGTAGACTTTTTTCTTTTTTTTAACCATGGGAACAACAACCTCCCAAGAGTATATCCAACAGCCCGCAAGCCAGATATACCAATAACTTGTGACTCAGCAGGGGCCGAGACGTCCCCAGACCCACCGAAGTGAACCTCTATCCCAGGGGTCGTCTACCCTTCCAGCCTTGTCACAACGGGCCAATATGAGCATCCCTACCCCCCGCTGGTTTTGAACTTGTGACCTCCCCGGAGATAACACATGTTCTTAACCATTGGGCCCACTCAGGTACTCTTATATACCTTCGTAGACTTTACCAGTCAAATCGTTGGGCGGAGGAGGGTCCCCTGTCCCACAAACAAGGGGGTCTCATACACCAAATTTGGTGTGTTGGCTTGGCCGTCACCTTAAAAATAGATTATTATTATTATTATTATTATTATTATTATATTATCATATTGTAGATAAAAACATATCAAAATAACACATAACACAGTAACTTGATCAACAAACAACTACCTAACAATGCTCCTTTGAATTTTGTGCAACTACACTAAAATAAATACTTTGATACACTGATGACAAACTGCTTAACCATGCTCCTTTCAATCTTGTGCATCAAATATAACACTATCTTGTTGAATTACTGTTGCTATTATTCTACCAACGGAAAGGGTGTAATATGTTGTTTCTTAAAAGAATCAAGCCATTCCTAACAACTTCTTAAAATCTTTGTGCAAACATGAAATGGAAAATATTAGTAACTATTCCTTTAAGTCATGCAGACCATTACTATATAGTATAATTTCTTAATCAAAACCCTTTCAATGTCAAGTTTGAATGCAATCCTTGTGGGTCCTTGTTTGCGTCGTTTTGTGTGAGAAAACGTGGTC
>ML820574.1:41349-76531 GCA_009831015.1 Picea engelmannii
GAAGAAAATTTTACACCTTGAGGTTTTTGATCCCTCCTAGTGCATGATAAATTTGGATTTAACATGGATCTACATTAGTTTATAATTATCATATTTTTGAAATGAAGTGTTCCCTACAATGGATTGTAATGGATTTGTAGGTGAAGATGTTATAGAGGAAATTGGACATGAGCACAATGATGTATTGTGTCTAGGATTCAAAGAGCATGAAACAAGTGACAACACTATAAATGCTTGCTCATATTCTTTAAAGAAGGAAGAGAAGAAACTTCAACAAATTGGTTAAGATGATTTTTTATTCTTCATTTATAATTAACATATTTTTTTACATGCAATATGGGGAATCTGGAAGTGAACCATGAGATGAATATGCATGATGCAATAAAGAGTTTTTTTAAGTGGTAGTCTAAATGAAAAATGAATTGGCCTTTTTCAAACTACTCAAAATATTGGGGGGAAATCAACATTTTTATCCTAAAATTTGATGGGAATAATTTTGAATCAATGGAATTGTAGATATCATATGTTAACATTGCATAATTTGCTTACGATAGGGGTATCCAAGGGTGTTAAATATATGTTTGCATTAAAAAAACAATTTCCTCAATCCAAAATTGTCATTTTAGCAAAGATTGTCTAATCAAATTCTGATGATGGAAAACCATAAAATGTAAAAAATGTAGAACATTTAGCTTTATTTATTTGTGTAATCTATGTGTCATTTGAATGAGCACTACAAAAATATGACATAAAATAATGTCATCATCAATGCAGTGTTACAATCACAGTTTAATATCTTGTCTTTGGTTGACTTTAACATCATCGAACTTAAATTATACTAACAAAGTTTTTTGTGTCTAACTACTTTATAAAAACCTTCACACTCAATAATATTAGATATTTATTTCTAAATATACAAATTTGTCAACAATTTCTCAATATGGTTAGAAGGCACATCACCTGCTTCCAGAAAACCAAACATTGTTAGATAATAATGTAATACTTCCAAAAGCAAACATTATTAAATAATAATGTAATAAATTCATAAAAAAATTTAAGAAGAAAGGAAACATATGAAATCAAAATCTACATGAATTGATATGACTAGATAAATCCACTGTTGATGTTATGGTAGTTGCAGGAGGTATTAACCTCCATGTGTAACCTTTGATGAGACTAGAATATTCCATGAAGCAAGAGAAACCCTAAAACATTGTATAATAAACCTAGAAGACAAGATGGCTCAAGAGAATAATCAATATTAAGTTATTAGCCTCCATGAAGAGAAGTCTGCCTAGTTAGGTGAATTGGAGCAGTATAAATAAAGGGCGCTAAAGCTCATTTGGACACACTCTGTTCCAGATGGATATTGGTGGCCACCCATTTATTCCAATTGGCTCCTTGTGTGTATTTTTTATTTAGCACATCTTTCTGTACTGCTTTATAATTGTGAGTTCTACACTTGTGGGGCTGTTTGAAGCCTCACACATTCTCCAGGTGGATACGGGTGGCCTCTCTGTTGGCAAATATTGCACAAACAGCGAATGCGTGATGGCAAAAGACAACAAATCAACGAATGGTTGTAATTGATGGCAACAGACAACGAATTAGTGAATGATGGAGGTCATTGATGGCAAGCCTATATTAGACAGGGATCCCATTGCAACAAGCTTTTACGATTCAATAGTAGTAATTGGATCATCAAAAATGAATCTGGATCGTTGATTCAAGTTTGTATCGGAGTTTCGGGCTTCGCGATTTGGAAGTGACAAGAACTTTGAATATTAGAAATGCCAAAATCATGATATGCAATATGGCGATTTAATCATAGCCGTTAAATCAAGCAGAGATCGGGAACGTCCACTTGGAGAGGACGCGTGTCAGATATCGGGCACCACCGTGAGAAGCTCGACAGGAGGCTTCATCGGAGAATCGAGGATCGGAGGATCGGGAATTCCATAGGCATGTGCATGGTGACATCGAAAATGCCGAAACCCCGATGAGAGGTTTGACGGAGGTCATGTGTTGGCGGTCATATGGGCCAAGGCCTATAGCTAGCAGGGCTAGTGCGTGGAAAGGGGAGCATCGGCATCGGGGATCGGAACTTTGAAGTGACAAAGTCACTTGACCTCAGGAGTGTCGATTTCGCGATATGCGAAGTCGCGATGTAATCTGAGCCATCAGATCAGGCTATGATCTAGACCATTGAATCTAGACTGTGTCGGAGCTTCGGGGATCGCAACATGAAGTGGCAAGTGAACAAAGGCAACTAGACTTCCGAAATCACGATACACGATATTGCGATTCAATCGTGACCGTTGAGACAAGATCGCACCTGGACCGTTGATCAAACTCTATGTCGGAGTTTCGCGAATCGTGATGTCAAGGAGACAAGAACACCAACAGAAAATACCGAAATCGCGATATGCGATATCGCGACACAATCGTAGCCGTTGAGTCAAGATTGCACCTGGATCGTTGATTTGAACGATTTATGGAATTTGGTGTATCGGGATTTATAAGTGAAAAGAATATTAAACATGAAGAATGCCGAAACCCGATTTAAAAGGCAAGAATAATGAAGATTATCCAACGGTGCGGATAAGGTTTGAATGCGATCGGAGGGTTACTATTCTTCCACATACACTTAACACTTTTAGTTACAAATCCGTTAGTAAAACAGACACATCATCGCACATTAGTTGTCGATCAGTTGGCGTTTCGGTTGATTGGACAGTTGTCATCATTTTGCCCAAGGAGTTGGGAAGTTGAAACGTTGTGCCTGTGTGTATAAGAGATGAGGAAACAGACTGTGTCGAGTTGGCTGTTCTGAGGAGGAAATGAGTGAGACTGTAAGGAAGAATACAGAAGGAGATGTGTGGTGTGACATTTGAAACGAGGTACAGAATGAGATGAAATGGAGAGCAGAATGATAGAGCAGAGCAGAATGATAGAGGAGAGCAGAAGCAGAGCAGAACGATAAAGCAAGCAGAAGGAGAGAAGAATGATAGAGCAGAGAAGAATGATAGAGGAGAGCAGAAGCAGAGTAGAACGATAAAGCAAGCAGAAGAAGAGCATAATGACAGAACAATGTGATGCAGAGGAGACTTGCTGGATGGATAGAGAATGAGAAGAATTAAAGAACATAAAAAGAATGGTAAGAAGTGATTTATCTACATAAATTGTATGTGTATTCATCCTTTAATTTTATAGGGAGTTTGGGAGGTGCTCGGGAGGACTGTTGTCCTCAGAAGTTCAAGTGGGTGCTTGAACACAGGAAGTTGTAGCTTCCATCTGGTTGCAGCCAGAGAAACAAGGGTGGCAGGGCGGTGCTAGGGAGAACAGGTGTTCTCTGTTATGCAGGTTGGAGCCTGTGTAACTGGAAGTTGGTGCTTCCATCCAATTGGTGCTGGAACATTCAGAAAGTTGGTGCTTCCATCTAGTTGGTGCTGGAATACTCAGGGAGTTGGTGCTTCCTTCTAGTGGGTGCTAGAGAAACCAGAGAGTTGGAGCTCTCAAACAAGTTGCAGCTTGTAAAGCAGAGGTAGCATCCTCACATTGAGTTGGTGCTCAATTGTAAATGATGTACAAAACTACAAAAGACTGCCTATCATTTCGAAGAAGAAGAGGTTTTCTCCCTTTATGGGTTTCCTCGTGAAAATCTGTCTCTGTGTGTACTTTACGTGTGACTGATGGTTTTTACTTTTACTATATATATGTTGTATGTTGTTGATGATCACTTGAAGGGAGATTAATTTTTAACAAAAGTTATAAAATTGTTTAAGCTTATAAACAATTGATTCACCCCCCCCCCTTCTCAGTTGTTTTAGTATTTCCAACACTCTCGCCTAATCCAACTGGCTTATTTTGTATGTTTTCATGTCAACACATCTTGCTATACTTCCAGGGTTGTTTTGGGGCCGTAAAAATTGTTTTTTTGACTCACCACAGTCAAACTGTAGACGAATTCAGAGTCTGACGATGGAATGTGTAGTTCTCTAAAAGAAATTTCCAACGGGATATCACGCGCCTAAAATGGAGGTCGTATACAAAAGTTATGACCCTAGGAAGTTGAGGTACGAAATTACACCAACTTACCCATAGGGCCCACATGACTTTTGGCGTTTCACCTTCTAGGGTTAGGTTTTTGGATGTCTAGGGTTTTGAAATTCACGAGTAATATGAAAAGGGCCTATGGAGCCTCATTGTAATCCATTCTACTCAGACAGATGCACGTAGCAACCACATCTCTTCTTAGAGATAGCTACCACCATTCGAGTAAGTTTCAGTTCTGCAGTTTTACAGTTTCATTCTATTTCATTATTTAATAGAAGATATTGTTCACTGGATATTTGTGTTATTCTTCCTATCTATGAGTTTATGATATTCAGTATGTTAATCAATTAGTTCCTCTCTGAAATCTGGATCAGTGGTATCAGAGCGGTCTTCTCTTCATTTATATTAAATTTTTACAAATTAATTCAGATGTTTTTAACAATACAATTTCAATTTTTATATTTAATATAAGTATGTTTTTAACAATACAATTTCAATTTTTGTATTTCAATTTCCATGTTATAGAGGAAATTGGACATGAGCACAATGATGTATTATGTCTAGGATTCAAAGAGCATGGAACAAGTGACAACACTATAAATGCTTTCTCATATTCTTTAAAGAAGGAAGAGTAGCAACTTCAACAAATAGGTAAAGAGGAATTTTTATTCTTTATTTATAATTAACATATTTTTTTACATGCAATACGGGGAATCTAGAAGTGAACCATGAGCTAAATATGAGTGATGAATAATTTTTTTTTTTAAGTGGTAGTCTAAATGCAC
Source organism: Picea engelmannii (assembly GCA_009831015.1). Lineage (NCBI taxonomy): Eukaryota > Viridiplantae > Streptophyta > Pinopsida > Pinales > Pinaceae > Picea > Picea engelmannii. The sequence goes on from ML820574.1 coordinate 46,191, forward strand.
AATGAATTGGCCTTTTTCAAACTACTCAAAATACTGGGGGAAATCAAAATTTTTATCCTAAAATTTGATAGGAATCATTTTGAATCAATGTGATATATCATATGTTAACATTGCATATTTTGCTTATGATGGGGGTATTCAAGGGTGTTAAATCTATTTTTGCATTAAAACAACAATTTCCTCAATCCAAAATTGTCAATTTAGCAAAGATTGTATAATCAAATTCCGATGATGGAAAACCATAAAATGTAAAAAATGTAGAACATTTAGCCTTATTGATTTGTGTAATCTATGTGTCATATGAATGAGCACTACAAATGTATGACATAAAATAATCTCATCATTAATGTAGTGGGACAATCACAATTTAATATCTTGTCTTTGGTTGACTTTAACATCATCGAACTCAAATTATACTAACAATTTTTTTTGTGTCTATCTACTTTATAAAAACCTTCACACTCAATAATATTAGATATTTATTTCTAAATATACAAATTTGTCAACAGTTTCTCAGTAACAATTTCTCAATATGGTTAGAAGGTACATCACCTGCTTCCAGAAAACCAAACATTGTTAGATAATAATGTAATACTTCCAAAACCAAACATTATTAAATAATAATGTAATACATTCATAAAAAAATTTAAGAAGAAAGGAAACATTTGAAATCAAAATCTACATGAACTGATATGACTAGATAAATCCACTATTGATGTTACAGTAGTTGCGGGAGGTATTAACCTCCACATGTAACCTTTGATGAGACTAGAATATTCCGAGAAGCAAGAGAAACCCTAAAACATTGGATAATAAACCTAGAAGACAAGTCGTCTCAAGAGAATAATTAATATTAAGTTATTAGGCTCCATGAAGAGAAGTCGGCCTAGTTAGGTGACTTGGAGTAGTACGAATAGAGGGCGCTAGAGCTCATTTGGACACACTCAATCTCACGACCTCATAAGGAGTAGTGGTGCGCATGAATGGAGGAGAGATGCAGTTGTTGCAATGGTGACTTGGTCTTTGGTTATGGTTTGGACATTCTGCTTGGTACGCTACCTTTGGAGAGAGGTATGCTACCTTGGTTGGCTATTAGTTCTAGTGATTGCTTCCAAAATTATTCTTTCTGTCAAGGTTAAGGTGCTCGGGGTGGCCTTTGTGCCTATGGTTTGGTGAAAATATTGAGATATTTTATATGGTGAAATGAGCACACCTATTATTTTAATAGGTTATGGGCCCACACTATCTTCGGACAATCTAACTACTGGAAGGTATATTGGGAGGATTTTCTCAGTTACAGTTATAGTTGTAGTCAGAGTTTTGCTGCAGCAACGAAACCCTAACCCTCTTGTTGAGGCACCTTAAGTGAAGCACTTGAACTAATTCCTGGATAGCCTAGTGCACCCTAGCCTATCACACCTCCTGTTACTCTCAGCAAGACAAGGTGTAAAGTTTGAGTTTTTGGTTGAAGTCAAAGGTTGACCAAGTCAAAGTCAAATTCAACGCAACCATGACTTACTCTATGAAGTCAGAAAACAAATTAGAAGGGGCTTATAACTTCAGAGCATGGAAGTCAAGGATTGACCTCATCCTTGCCAAGAATAAAGTGCTATATATTGTGAAAGGCAAGATCATGGAACCACAGTTTGAAGCAGGAAAAGAGAAGGAACCTCAAAACGTTGCAGTTATGGAGAAGTTCAAGGATATTGACATCAATTCTATGAGTATCATAGTGGGCTCTGTAAAGGACCATTTGATACCCTACATTTCTCATCTTGACTCATCTAAGAAGATGTACGATGACCTAACAAACCTCTTCTCAATTAGAAATATTGGACAAGTGATGAGCCTGAAGAATGAACTCAGTGACCCAAATATGACAAAGGATGACACCATAGCTTCATACTTTGTGAAAATTTATCAGTTGAGAGATCAATTACAAGATATTGGAGAAGCCATCCCAAAAAAGGAAGTTGTGAACATAACACTTAATGGCCTTTCTAAATCATGGGATGCATTTTCCGCAAGCATCAATACAAGGAAGGAGTTCCCAACGTTAGAATAACTTTGGGCTTGATGTGCACAAGAAGAGATAAGGTTGAACTCTAAAGGAAAACCTCAGAACGAAGAATATGCTCAATCCTTTGCAACAAAGTTCAAAAGACATGGACGTAAGAAAAAATATGATTCAAGAAAGAAGTTCAAGAGAGATATGTCAAAGGTACAATGCTTTGAATGCCATGACTATGGCCACTACAAAAGGAATTGTCCTAAACTAACAAAGAAGAGAAAAGAGAGACATTACACATCAACTGCCAATGATGATGAATAACCTTCAAAGAAGACAAAGCATGATGAAACAAATTTCTTCTATTATTCAGCTCTTACTGGAACCATTGAAGATGACATGTGGCTGATTGATAGTGGAGCTTCAAGGCATATGACAGGTGATCGCAAGAATTTCTCAAGCATGAAGGAAAAGGAGACACCTCATAAAGTGGAGCTTGGAGAAAATAACTCTTATACAATCAAGGGAATTGGACAAGCTACTATCAATATGGAATCAGGTAACTCTATTCATCTTAGTAATGTTTTATATGTTCTTGGTTTGAAAAACAATCTAGTATCTATTTCTTGTTTGGAAAATAACGGAGATATAGTATCTTTTGTGGATGGAAACGTTCTTGTATGGTCTAAAGACTCAAAGATAGAAGACGCTAGAGTCATTGGAACTCATGAAGGAAGGTTGTATAAAATCCTAGGTCATAATACTCAAGCCCTAGTACATGATGAAATCAATGCTAGTGAGTTATGGCATAGAAGGTATGCTCACCTTCATTATCAATCCTTTCCATCTCTAAAAAAAATGGTTGTAGGAATACCAAAATTACAATCAGTATATGAAGGTGTGTGCAGAGGATGTGCACTTGGGAAGAATATCAAGAAACTATTCCCAAGCAGTGAGAATAGATCCAAAGGGTTCTTGGACCTAATACATTTAGATGTATGCGGTCCTATTCCAATGAAGTATCTAGGGGGATCTCTTTACTATGTGACATTTATAGATGAATTCTCAAGAAATACATGGTTATATTTGTTAAATAGTAAGGATGAAGTATTTGGCAAGTTCCAATAATTCAAGGCTGAAGTAGAGAACCTAATAGATGAGAAGATAAAGGTAATAAGATCTGACAATGGAGGAGAATACACCTCCAATGAGCTCATTTCCTTTTGCAAAGAAGCTGGGATTAGGAGGGATATCAGTGTCCCTCACAATCCTCAACAAAATGTTGTGGATGAAATAAAGAATAAAACTATTGAAGAATCAATCAAGGCAATGATGAATGATCAAAATCTATCTATGTTCCTATGGGGAGAAGCAGTGATGACAACTGTTTATATTCAGAATAGAAGTCCACATAGAATATTGAAGAACATGACTCTAGAAGAAGCCTTCTCCAGGAAGAAGCCAAGTGTTGACCACTTGAGAATATTTGGATGTCCTATATACATTCATGTTCTAAAGGATAAGAGAAATAAGTTGGAACCTTCAGAAAAGAGAGGAATATTTGTTGGAAACAGTGAATTATGAAAAGCATATAGAATTTATGTTCTAGGACAATAGAAGGTTGAAGTTAGCAGAGATGTAACTTTTGATGAAAGGATTGCATTCAAGAATTCTATAGAAGCTTCCATAGACTCCAATGAAGAAGAGGAACATGAAGATACCAAAGAGGAAAGCACATGTTCTCCAAAACACCCCAGTGAAGAACCAGAACCATTATATGAACATGTGGAACCAATTATTGAACCTAAGACTAGAAAGAGACCAACATGGATTGAATCCACCTTGCAAGAAGAAGAAATACATAAAGCTCCCAATGTCACCCTCAGACAAATAAAGAAATCCAAAAGGTTTTCCCTTTTATGTAGTTCTCATGAAAAATCTCGTTAATGCAGAACCTTCCACCTTTGAAGAAGCAGTCAAACAGAAAGAATGGAAGGAGGCCATGATGGAAGAATACCAATCTGTTATGAAAAATGATGTATGGGAAGTTGTTCCTACACCTAAAGAGAAGTTTTTAGTTACTTCAAAGTTGGTTTACAAGATAAATCATGCCGTAGACGAAAGTATTGACAAATACAAGGTGATATTTGTGGCTAGAGGTTTCTCCCAGCAGGAGGGAGAAGATTATCATGAGACGTTTGCTCCGATTTCCAGATATACCTCTATTAGAGCCATCATATCTCTAGAAACTTCCATGGGTTGGAGTTTACATCAGATGGATGTAAAGACAACCTTTCTCAATGGAGTGATTGAGGAAGAAGTATACATAGAGCAACCTCAATGTTTTAAGGCAAACCCAAGAGAAACCCATGTTTGCAGATTAAAGAAGGCCTTGTATGGACTCAAGCAAGCTCCAAGAGATTGATATGAATGTATTGATAACTATTTGACAAGACTTGGATTTACCAAGAGCCTTGCTGATCCAAACCTATACTACAAATTTATGAATGGTGCACCTGTGATTCTACTGTTAAATGTCCATGATTTTTTCTTGACAGGTGCAGTGGCTCTCATTATTTAGTGTAAGAAGGAGCTAGCCTCACGGTTTGATATGAAGGATCTTGGTCTCATGCACTATTACTTGGGATTAGAAGTATGGCAGAAGCATGGTGAAATCTTCCTAGGACAAGGGAAGTACGTTGTAAAGATCCTTTAGAAGTTTGGGATGGTGGATTGTCAATCCATGGAAACTCCCATGGTGACAAATTTGAGGAAGTTGAAAGACTCTGATTCTAATCCAGTAGACTCGTCCCTATATCGATAGTTGATTGGCTCATTGATGTATTTGGTGAATACTAGGATGGACATTTGTTTTGTTGTGAACATGTTGAGCTAGTTCTAGGTGGAACCTAGGCAAGAGCATTGGATAGCTGCAAAGCATATCCTAAGATATCTTCATGGGATGATTACTTATGGTTTGAGGTATGCCTCAAACAGTGATGTACAACTACGTGGATTTACTGTTTCATATTGGGCAGGGAGTTCATATGATAAAAAGAGTACTTCTGGACTGTGTTTCATTTTGGGATCTGCTATGATATCATGGGCCAACATAAAACATAAGTCTCCTGCACTCAGCAATGCAAAAGAAGAGTATAATGCAGTTTGTGATGCTTGTATGGAAGCAGTGTGGCTTCGTAAGTTGGTTTCTGGACTGTTTGATCAGGTGCTATATTTGAACATGATATATTGTGATAATAAGAGTTGTGTGAATATCTCAGAGAACCCAGTGTTCCATGACAGGTTGAAGCACATTGATATCAAGTATTATTTTCTCCATGATAAGGTCCAGAGGGGAGAAGTGGTTCTCCAGTATATCTCCAATGATGAGAAGACTGCAGATATTTTAATGAAGCCTTTGTCCAAGATAAAGTTTGCATACTTGAGGGGCAAGCTGGGTCTCATGGATATTTCTCCCTTGGTTTAAAGGGAGGAGATGATTTCCTCGGTTGGGAGAGAGCACTGATATGTGGCATCATGGAATGTCAATGAATTGTAGATTTGTATCATGCTAGTACAACTTAGAGATGGTCATACAACTTAGATATGATGCTTGCATCATGGTATATATGATCATGCTAGTATAGCTCAGATATGATACATATGGTTGGATTTGTTGGTACAGTGTCCTGAGGAACATCGTGCTAGTACAACTTAGAGGTGTCATACAACTTAGATATGATGTTTTGACATCATGCTAGTTATGTTAATGCTAGTACAACTTAGAGACGATGTTGGTGAGCCACATCATGGTAGATATGATCATGCGAGTACAACTTAGATGTGGCATACAAATTAGATATGATGCAGTGGCCATGCATCATGCTTGATATGTCATGCTAGTATGGCTTAGAGATGATCTACTTAAAGATGATGCAGGAGAGATCATGTCATGCTAGATATGATCATGTGAGTATTTCTGTGTTGAATGAATGTCTGTATGTGTTCTATTATTCTATGAATGTATGTTGTTATCATGCATTTGTAGGAGTGTGTTTGATTTCAGGTGAAGGTCTTTGAGGCTTCATACCATGAGGGTGTGACAGAACGCTGCGGGTTCTGATAGCCATTCACAGAGAGTGCATTTCTGAATTTTGCGGGTTCAGATAGAGGCGTGCCAGGTGGGCATAGGAACTGAAATCATTAACTCAGAAGAAGACCTTGGAGGTTGTTGAACACCTCAGGAGGCAAGGCTGTGGAGAAGAACACAGTTTCACACAGAATCTCTCTTTGAATTCTGTAGAGCTTTGACAGGAGGGCATTGAGTAGGTGCAAGGAGTGCACATAAGACATAAACTCTGCTGTGAGTTATGTGAAGCTCTGTCAGGAGGGCATTGAGCACAGGCACATAGTGCTGAGGAGGAACTCTCCTATGAGTTCAGACAGAAGTCAGAATCACTAAGGATTCTGAGAGCTCTTCCAAGAGGGCATTGAGTAGGTGCATAGGGTGCACAGGAGGGGACATAACTGCTGGAAGTTCTATGAGAAGATACTCTGCCAGGTGGGCATTGAGTAGATGTGTAGATAGGCATAGGAGAAAAGAACTCTTTGAGTTTTGTGATCTGAGGAAGAGTCCAAGAAGAAGGATCTTCACAGGGTTGCTGAACACCCTGAGCACTCAGCAAGAGGTTTCTTGAGTAAAGGATAGCCAGGAGGGCATTCAAATTCTCCATTTGTAGGAGAAGGATGAAGGATAAAATCCCTTAGGGGTCTGAGTATTTGAAAAGCTCAGAACAGATAGCACTTTCGTGTGCAAGACCCTGCAGGAGCGCAGAGGTCACAAATCTTCAAGGATTTGAAGAAAAGCTCAGGAGGGACAACATTTTTACATGCACAGGCGGGATTCAAAGTGTGGAGCTCGCAGAGAAAAGGAGCTAAGGTGGAGGCCTTAAGAATTTGGGAAATTCTTCCAAGTTTGGAAAGAAAGCGCTGAAGCTCGGGAGGAGGCACAACAGTCGTCCGATCAGACTGTGAAAGAGATCTGGACAGTCAGATTTCCCACGTCCAGGAAGTAGCAGAGCGAGCGCACAAAGCAGAAAGAATTTGGACCATCGAATCTTGGTCCAATTACCGGTCAGCCGTTGGATCTGACAGGAGCTGCACGAGGTTTAAACTTCATGAACAGGAGGGTGAAAGTCCAAAAAGGCATCGGGATATCGGGACTTCGACATTCGAGAATTCGAAAGTCTCGAGGACAGGAGATCGAGAATCTCCAGGGTGAAAACCCCGAAACAGATCTGGACCGTCCATCGGTTGGGACACGTGGCGGAGATCGAGAGTCCGTCGACATTTCGCATGTCGGGACTTCGGGGATCAAGAGGACAGGATGCTGGAGCATTTCGGCATTTGATTTCCCAAAATGATTGAGGACCGTCCATCATAGGAGGACGCGTGGCGGAAATCCAAGAATTCAGAGAAAATCCCGATAGGAGGGCCATTTCGGCATTTCGGGATTTGACATTTCGCGAATCCTGAAGACATGAGACACACGCATTTCGGGAACGGAAGTTTCGAAATCGCGAAAAAGTGGAAAGGCTCGGGAGAATCGGGAAATCGAGATTCGGAGGATCGAGAATCCTGAGGACAAGAGGTCCAATGCATTTCGGCATTTGAAAGCCCGAAATCCCGAAAGGAGATAGGAAGCCGGGAAATTTCCATTTCAGCATTTCGCACATCGGCACTTTGGGAGTCGAGAGGACGGGAGGTCGGGCTCTCGTGTTGGTAAACCCCGAAGGAATTAGGGCTGCGGTCTTATGAAGAGCGGTCACATGGACCAGAGCATAGCCAGGCGGGGCTAAGGCGAGAAAGGTCGTTTCGACTTTTTGACACTTCAGTGTTCGGAAGATCGAGAAGACAACGGTTCGTGACATCGAGAATCTAGAAAACCTCGAAACCCGAAATTCCATTTCGAGGAAAATTCATCGTTGTGTGCAAAAGACCGTGGGGAAAGATAAAGACATGTGGATCGGGATTTTAACAGAGATTCCAGCAGGGAATCAAAAGAGCAAATTCGGCTCGAGGAAGATATTGAACGATCCTTTAGACCGGGAGGTCAGCGTAGGGACTCTGTCGAGGCAGAGTGTGCATCTGCATTAGTATGTCTCTGGACAATAGCTGTGTGCTACTATGGTGGATGTGTTCCACTGGTGGTGACTGTATGTGTCACTCATTAGTATCTCTGTGCTACTTGGAGTGGTTTTATACCACTTGATAGTAGTTGTGTACTACTATGGATAGACACAGTCGTGTTCCATTGGATGGCAGTGTATTTTATTTCCATGGAGACTATCACTAGTGTTGGAGATGTTTGCTAGCTAGATGGATAGTGATGATGGTGCTCTTGATTTGATCTATGAGGTCATGAGATAGCCTGTGTATGGTCTATTTGTGCTCCAAACCATTTCCTTTAATACCTCCCTAGCTAGAAGGGAGTGTTGATGTTACGGTAGCTATAGGAGGTATTAACCTCCACGTGTATCCTTTGACGAGACTAGAATATTTCGGGAATCAAGAGAAAACCTAAAAAGTTGGATAATAAACCTAGAAGATAAGTTGGCTCAATAGAATAATTAATATTAAGTTATTAGCCTCCAGGAAGAGAAGTCGATCCAGTTAAGTGACTTGGAGCAGTATAAATAGAGGAAGCTTCAGGGACGGCTTCTCATTCACACACACACACACACATATATATATATATATAATTGTTGAAAATTGTTTATCATTTTTTATATAAATTATGGAAAGATAAAATAGTTAGCTTTTCATTCACTCATATATATATTTTTTATATGTTAAAATTTTTTATCATTTAATTTTTTTTGTTTTTTTTAATATAAATTATAAATAATTCAATGTGTTGTAATTAATAAATTTTCATATATATAAATTTTTATATGTTGAAGATTGTTTATCATTTTTTCCATATAAACTATATGGAAAGATAAAATAATTCACTGTGTGTTGTAATTAATAAAGTTCAACAATTTATATAAAAGAAAAAAAAGGAAAATTAAGTTTCTCATATAAAATATTTAAGAAATAAAATAGTTGAGAGTGTGTCATAATTAATATATGAAAAAATTAAAATTCAATTTCATATAATTTTTTTTAAATGTATTATTAATAAAGTTTAACACTTTATAATATAGTAAATTTATTAGTTTTGGAAAGTCTTTTTCCAAGTAGTATAAAGAGAAGGGGCGGATGATAGAATTTTATTTTTGAATCCAAATATATGTGTTGTATCACATATTTAAAAAAAATAGTTAAAAAAAAATAATGAAACTAATAAAATGTATATCATAAAATTTTGTGATTTTAATTGTCAAACCATATTTTTTATATTTCAACAAAAGTAAGGGAAAGTGTACACAATAGTGAGAAGGATGAATTTGAAGGAAAGTGCACATTGGATAATTGTTAGACATAAAATATATATCTCTATATCCACTAAATTAGGTATGAAATATGTCATGCCATGAATCACAAGATGTGAAAAATACAAATCGGAATTTAAAACAAATAATTAGGATACAAACTAAAGCTTAAAAATATTGGGCGTGAGATTTAACACAATATAAATTAGAATTTTATTGTGTAGCATGGAAACATTCCTTGAGTTTTGTTTGAAATATTGTCTTATATCTTAGATGGAGGGATTCATAATCGCTTACAAGATGATTCAGTAACATGGATTTTAATTAAGTTTTCATTTTTGTAGAAATTAAAAAAAAATAAAAAAAATTGTTTGTATTTAAATGTACATTAATTTGCAAGCTATAATATTAATGACGAAAGGCATGGTTGAAGAAATCAATCATGAACACAAACATAACATAAATATTGTATACATGGAAACCCATTTGGAAAACCAACAAGAAATGATCTTGTTTTGACTCTTTTTATGCATGGGAATGATTACAAATAGGGGTTATAAACTCCCAAATGAAGATTGTTATATTCTTTCTCCTTGTCTACATTTTACGAAGTGCATCTTGGCTCTAAGACAATATCCGTTCCCCATGGATAGTGACGTGCGTCCAAAATGGCATCCTTTTTTCAACTCCCTATAACCTTTTTTATCACCTTTTCCCCACTTTCACACATTTCCATCACTTACCCTGTTCACCCGCATGCATTTTTGGACTAAGGTATAACTATGCCATTTCAATGATCATTCTTACATATTTAAGAGATAATCTACTTATTTTTCATGTTAACTAGTGAAATGTACATAGAACACTTTGCACAAGCATACAACATATAGGTACTCTGGAGGCATTGTGATAAGTTGTTGCAACACCTTATGTGTTGCTACAACACCTTTTGTGTTGCTGCAACACTCCCTGCAAGTGTTGCAACACCTCCAGCGTGTGGTCAAGGCACGACCATGTTGCAATAGTTGGATAGCTCTGAAGCAGTCAAAATCCATGAAAACAATTGAAACGACCGAGTAAGGATAAGGATGGAAAAAAAAATCGACATACCCGGCAACAACAATAAAGGGATCAAACCATTCACCAACAAAGAAGGAAAACGAGAAAGAATAACCAAAAATCAGTTTCTTGTCTAGTCGGTTGAGTCAGTGGTAGATATTTTATATTTTTTGTTGTAACCAGTCGAGGAACAACCAAGGTTCTCAAGGTTGTCCCTCGAACTCATGAGAAAAATAAGGAATGTAATACATGTATAAATCATCCTCCATTCGAGCATGAAAGGGAGGAGAGATAGACAAACATAGAATAGAGAACATAAGTCATGTACTTTCTTTTCTGCAAGTTAATATAGAGTTCTTATTCTTGTTCAAAGTGCAGAATGTGTTAATTTGAGTATAAAAACGTCCTACTACACTCTTAGACCAGTACCCCTTCTAAGGAGGTAGGCCCCCCTCCTTAGCTCAGTAATGTTTGTATCTTTTATAGTTTGTATATGTAGTTGTAGCATCGTTTATATATTTTCATTTATTTCCAGGAATTCCTATTTAACATCTTGTTGTAACTTAGTACTAACATTGTATGGCGTTGTCTTTTGGTTAAGAGTGAACAATTGTAGCATGTTTTCCTATTTCCATTTATTTCCAATAATTCATCTATTAACATCTTGTTGATCATTGTAGCAGGGTATCGCTTCATGATTGAATGAGAGAATGGTTGTAGTGTCTCTCATATTTTCATTTATTTCTAACAATTCCTCTATTTAACTTTTTTGTGATTCAAGTAATTCCCTTGCCGAGACTCGGGTTGTTGTAACTCTTGTTGCTGCAACTCTTGTTGTTGTAACTCTGTATCACCGACTTTATCTTTATAGTTGACAATTGTGTGGTTTATGGATTGAAAGCATAGTTTGGTTTGATTCTTATAGCTTGAGGGATGTTGCATCTCAGTACGGGAGCCATAACATATATGTCACCTTAATCAAGATCACCTTAACACTTGAACAAGTCACCTTTACTTTCTTGCAATTGTGGTTTAATTTTCCTGCAAAGTGTGATTTACTTTTCCTGCAAAGTATGATTTAATTTTCTTGCAAGTGTGATTTATTTTCCTGCAAAGTGTGATTTACTTTCCCGCAAGTGTGTTATTTACTTTTCTGTAGCTATGTGTTTTCATTCTTGCAAATGTGGATTTGATAGAGCTTAATTCGGTGACTTGCTAGAGCATCTTGTTATATTGCCTTGTGATATTCATTTGAAAAGTAATACAACTCGTTGGCAATTACAACATTATACTTGCATATATGGTGCACGAAAGTTCGTAATTTCAAATACGACCTCGTATTGATAATTAAATGTACATCTCTTAAGTTTCTTACTAAAATTAATTAGGAATAATTGAAAAGTCCATTATTTTTGGTGTTGTTATCGAGGAAATGTAAAAAAAGTTGTTGCTTTTCCATTGTTTGGATTTTCAGTACAATAGGTTGAGTGATATGATTTATTTTCAACAATTTGTAGGATGATTTTCTAGTCTTTTCTATGCACAAAGTTAGGGATCAACAAGGTAGATTCATCAGTTCATCCAAAAATCCCTGTAAAGATAACAGTGTAGGTCACTCTCAAGAGGGAAGGGAGCTCAATTAGCCAAACTATATGTAACCTACATCAAGTTTTCTTTCCAAGAAGAGAACTGAGACCTCCACTCAAGAATATGAAACTATACAAGGTTATATGCACACAGAGGTTATTCCTTTAGAGGAGTTGGTTAGTGAACAATACCACTCCGAAGAGTTTATTTTTCCTATCACAATTTTTGAAATAGAAGACATCCCTCAGAAGGAAATGGCACACGAAACTGAAAAACAAGAGACCTTTGCCTTCAGATTTCCAATTAAAGGATCAAATGAAGAGACCAAAATGAAGAATATCCCTCATTCATCCTTACCAAATTTTCATGTTCTATCCAAAGAAGACCACGATACCTTCCTCTTCACATTCAATGTACTTTGCAGAAGTTGTGATTACGTGTCAAATGCCCAAAAATTAAAACTTTTTGCTTCCACACTCAGGAATTCTACATTACATTGGTTCATGGGCCTTGGTAGGGAGAAACTCCACACATGGGACTAGATGACTCATAAATTTATGGAAAATAACCAAGATTATTGTAAAGATAAAACAAAGGATGGAGGAAGTATTTGCAATGACACAACATGAAGAAGAGAGCCTTGAGGATTATGTTGAAATATTTAACTATAATTTGTAGAGGGAAATGCAACGAGATTTGGCTCCCAAGACACGACTTGTCTTATTCTTGAGAGAATCTGAGACTATTTCATTGAAATCCTCAATTTGATGGGAGAAGGAGATATCTCTCAGCGAGACTATGATGTCATCTTGGAACTCTATCGTAAATATTCCATAGGTACTTCAAAATCAGGCAAAGGACCAAGAGATATATTAACAAGGACTAGCAAGACTGTTGGAGGTGGAGTCATAAGAGCAGAAATTGGGAATATGTTAGAGGAATTCAAAACTAATGTACTTATTTCCTTGATCTCCCAGTTGGATACATTGCAAATGAAGAAGAAGAAACAAAATATAGAACGAGCTTTGGCCATCTTTTTCCCAAAATGTAGAATGAAGCACCCATGGATGAAGTATCCATTGGACCAAATCCAAGTTTGTGGAATATGCAGTGAGGACCATGCTACTTGCAATTGTACGTCCTTACCAGGACTGAAAGTTGTCTATCAAAAAGCTGAGGAACTGGAGAAACTATGCTTTGTCTCTCAGAAGTCACCATGGCACCCTAGACCTCAAGGTATGGTTCAATACCAATCTCAATATTCTAATTCATACTAGAATAACCCTGCCATGTAGTATTTCTCTCAGCCATGGTGCAGTCCAATGCAACGATGGGTGGCCCCTCCTCCTCCAAACCAGTTATGGCAATAGGGGTGGAGAAATACCAGTTTAGGAGGCCCTCAATAGGCCATGACACAACCTCCCATACAAATTCTTCCTCCTCCATAGATGTAAGAATCCACATCAGCCCCTCCCTGACCACAATTACAGGAACAACCCACCCCCAATCCTAATAATAGGAGGTCATCCCAACCAACACAAGTTGTCAAACTTTCCACCTACCCTACCTATTCCATCTCTTCCTTGGACTCCCATGACATCCATCCTCGATTGAGGAAGACACTAACAAAGGACCAACCTTCTATTCGTCTTGCAGATTTGAATGAGGATGTCAAGAATAAAGAACAAGAACATGAACAATCTCATGAACCTTTGAACTCTAATCATACACACCATGAACTTCAAAACCCACCCTATCTAGAAATATTAAACCTAGAGAAACCTCTTACTCACCCTGAGTTCGACTTCTTGGGGGAACTAAAAAACACGTGTGTTAAAATACAGTTGTTCCAAGCCATAAATTATGTGCCTATCTATTGAAAAGAAGTACAAGAACTTGTTTAAGAAAACCCAGTAGAAAAAGAAAGGATCCCCAAACTGTCCATGTTATGGTTAAACTGTCATACTTAATGATGGGGGGAGTTCTCATAGACAAATACTTTGATCTTGGCGGCCCGATAGTTAATGTGAAGATTAATAATACACTCATTAGCAACACATTAATCGACCTTGGTGATGTCATTAATGTTATGATGTGTGAGACCATGCAAGCCTTAGGACTCACGTGCCTTAGGGAAACCCCAACTGTACTCCAACTTGCTAACAACTCAACTACCAAACCGGAGGGAATCTTAGAGGATGTAGTGATCTCCGTAGATTCATGGGAATATCCCATCGAATTTATGATCCTACAACCCAAAACCTCTATGGGGGGTATCATTTAATCCTAGGAAGGCCGTGGTTGGCCACAACTGACGCTTACATCGGTTGTAGGTCAGGAAACAAGACCATTTTCCACGAGACCTCTACAAACCAATTAACTCTATATCCTCCCGCCAAACCCAACATAGATTTTGAAACACCACTCTGGGATGACAAAGAATATAGTGATGTAGAAGGAGAATTTCATCAAGTCCTCTTTATATATCAATACCTAGCCATCAGAGAGAAAACAAAGGATGACAAAATCAATGATTTCATAACTTCTTCTTCCTCAATAAACTCACATATTCTTGAGCAACTTATGCACCCATAAATACAGGTTTCTCTTGCCTTAACAAGCATCTCACCTATAGAACACGAGTCCCCTCCTGAAAAATATCAAGGGTATACCACATAAACTATATAAATTAGCCCTGATAAAACCTTGAACATCAATTGAGGACTGTTTAAACAAAAAAAAGAGCGAGTGGTTAAAGTAGTACAAAAAAATAGTGATGCATTTACCTAGGATTACTCTGACATGAAGAGAATCCATCCTAACTTATGCACACACCATATATACATTAAAGAATGGTATATACCCATCTTCCATCCCTAGCACCGGATGAATCCAACACTAAAGGACATAGTTAAGGAAGAACTATAGAAATTTCTTGCAACCAACTTTATTTATCCAATTTTCAACAACCAATGGGTCTTTCCTTTATTCATGGTACCAAAGAACAATGGTAGATGGAGGATTTGTGTGGACTATTGAGAACTCAAAAAAGAAACAAACAAGGACCATTTCCCACTCCCATTCATTGACCAGGTCTTGGATACGATAGCAGGGAAGAAATAGTTTTATTTTCTCGACAGATTCATCAGGTATAACCAGATCCAGATCGTGCCCAAAGATATGTAATTGGTATATTCTCTTATCTAATTCATGATTGTGTGGAAATATATATGGATGACTTTGTGACATATGGTGATGAATTTGATGAGGCATTGGAAAATTTAGAGAAAACATTGATCAGGTGTAAAGAATCAAATTTTTCCCTCAACAATGAGAAATGTGATGTTAATTGATGGCATCATATTAGGGCACCGCGTCTCAGCTAAATGCATCCAAGTGGATACAGAGAAAATCAAGGTAATATTAAAAAAAATTACTCTGTGTTCACAAAAAGAGGTACAATTTTTTTTAGGATATGTTGGTTATTACCATCGCTTTATTAAAAATTTCTCACGAATTTCTCATCCATTTTTTGCTTTTCTTAACAAATACTCTAATTTTTTGTGGACAGAAAGCTTCCAACATGCACTTGAAGAACTAAAAACTAAGGTGTCTAAGGATCCTATTTTAAGAGGACCCGATTGGTCCCTCCCACTTCATATTTCTACGGATGCATCAAACACCACCATTAGAGTTGTTTTAGGAAAAAACTAGAAGGACATGATCCATGCACGATCTACTACATCAACAAAAATCTCACACCCGCAAAACTAAATTTTACGGTAATAGAGAAAGAGTTTCCTGTGGTAATACATGCAATTAATAAATTTCAGCATTACATCAAAGGATATCCAATCATATTTCATGTTAACCATGTCGCCATAAAATATATAATAAACAAACTTTAATTTATGCTCATTTAATGCAATTCATTATAAGTCACGATGAAAAGATCCCGTATCAATGTGACATGGTTTAGGGAAAACGAAAATGTATGCCCCATCCTTTAAAAGTTCCAACTAAGGGGTTGGGTGTGTTACAACTCGTTACTTAGTTATATATGCACATATATCCATAGTTATGCTATTTAGTGGTTAAACATACAATCATGCTTACTGCACACTACTATATAATCATCATCATTAAAGATAAACATACAAACAACTCTAAAGATAAACATGCATTCACATTAGATACATGAAATAACATCCAAAAGCACAGTTCTACATAGGGTTACCGTGGTTCACCTCACTCTGTCATATCTATAGGATCCTCTCGCACACTAGACCCCTATTACCCCGAACTCGTTACTTAATTATATATGCACATATACCCATAGTTATGTTATTTAATGGTTAAACATACAGTCATGGTTACTGCGCACTACTATATCATCATCAACATTAAAGATAAACATATAAACAACTCTAAAGATAAACATGCATTCACATTACATACATGAAATAACATCCAAAAACACGGTTCTAACAGGGTTACCATGTTTCACCCCACTCCGGGCTACGTCCACAAAATATCGACTTCTTTATTATATTTGAGTGTCTTGGTTGCGCCCTACGCTACAATGGATGCTTACCATACAATTCTCCTCACATATGTAGCTCCTTTACAATGCTCTGCACTTTGAAGCTCTCTTTCTCTCCATCTATATCTATCTCTCTTCGACTCTCTTCATCTCCCAAACTCACGACACCCTTTACATATCTATACATTATGATAAGATCCTTTTGACACCTCATCGTGAGTTGGCTACAACTCATGCTCGGTTGGCTTCAACTCACTATGAGCTGGAAACAACTCATGTTTGGTTGGTCTTCCCGGATTTGTGCTAGCTGTTCTTTCTTGTCCCTCGTCTTCTCCTCTTTCCTCTCTCTTCTTTCTTGATCTTCTTGATCTTCTTTAGCTTCTTTATCTTCTTTTGCCTTCACCCTTCCTGTGCCTTTTCCCTGTACCTCGTCTCTTCTCACTGTTCCATCCCAAAAATTGTCTGTCCAATAGTTTCCATGGATGTGACAACTAGCACTTGATACACACAAGCTAAAAGTTGATGTGAGAGATTTTAAGGAAGCATGGGCAAGAAGGGCAACGTTTCTCCAAAGTGCATGGGCACCATTACTATAATATTATCCCTTGGACTTATTCCTCTTCCCTTCATGTGGTATCATAGTGCGCTTTTTCTTCTCTCATAATCTTTTGGTAGATATTATAGTCCTGGAAACATAACATCCACCTGCTTGGACTCACAAACATTCACTCATTAGGTTTTTTCCTTGGACTCCACACTATGGATATTTACAATGCATTTTAAATATTTACAACACAAGGTGATCATCACCTAGTCCACATGGCTTGACATCCATTTAATAACCACATACTTGCACCATGATTCAATCCAATCATAATTTAAGAATTAAAACCAAAACATTTCATTTAATAAATAAATTAAAAATTGATAAATACATTTGATATATTTGCTTTAAAAATATTAATCTAAAAAGTCAATATATCTTTAAAAATTCAATATGTCTTCATTGAACACTTTAATGTTAAAACCAAAGACAATTTCTTACTTGAAAAAAAAATGATAAATACTTTAATATAATTGTTTTATGTCTTAAGCCCAGATATTAAGTACTTTGATATACTTAATAATGGTATGTAAAACTTACTTTTTATCCTGGAAATACAAGATAATGTAGAATATATTGTATGCATATTTAGAATATTTCAATGTGTAGTAATAGTCATATAACTATTTCCACGTTATCCCTACACTTGAGGATTAGACAAAATTATATTCCAAGACCCCTTTTTAAAAATTCTCTTTTATAAAAGACTAATAAACAATTATTATACCAAAATACAATGTGTGCATCTCCGCATCCCTTTCCATTCAAGAAACATTCAAAAAATACAGAAGACTTATATGTACTGATATAGAAATTCATTATCAGAGAAACGGATGAAGTAATGTTCTGACATAGAAACTTCAATAAGAGCTCAAGAAATTAAAATTGCATTAAAATATAGTCGTTATTATGATGCCGATGAAAGCTTCTTAAGATAATAAATAACACATTGCATGTTTGCAATAGCACCATGCACTTTAATGAACTTCCAAATTGAGAACAATGTCTACTTCTGTCTTGTGCAGCAATTAGAACAGAAAGGGTAGAATATGTTGCATTAGAACAGAAAGGGTAGAATATGTTGCTAAATTACTGCTGCTTATTCCCTTTTACAAACAGAAAGGGTAGAATATGTTGCTGTTCTAAAGAATCAAGCAATTCCTAACAGCTTCTTGACGTCTTTCTGCAAAAATGAAACCCAAAATATTGGAAACTATTTTCAACTTTGCATCCCATTATACTACACTAGAATTTCTTACTCAAAAACCCTTTCAACATTAAAGAAGTTTGTATGCAAAGTGATTAAATAGTGAGCTATTACTAGAAACGATATCATATGATATATGGAACTAACAAAGAGGGTTTGACCAAGACCTCCATATTCATCAGAGACTCGCGTGGGAAATATCCTTTTACATTTCCATCTTTGTCCACCAGAAACTTACTGAAATTCAACTTTAGTCCATAGCTAAAGGTGGGAAAAAGCCCATCTTTCCTTGATTCGCCTGATTTTGATTTCAAGAACTCGTATATATCTTGGCAATTAACTTCGACCTACATCACAGAGCTGCCACTTAACACCAAGGATCCAAAGAAGCAACCAGATGGACTGGTTAATTTAAGTGAATCATCTAGCATAACAAGAGAAGAAATCCAAGGAGGCATAAAATACTGAAGATGAAGACCTTGTCAAATATAGGAAACTCTGCTTTAAAGCGAGTGCAGGCCACTTCTGCAATCTGCGCATTATCACGTGGTTCTTGTTCACCAGAATGATTGCATAAAACCAGTATTTCTAATCCTGTAAACAGTTTAAATTATAATTACAATTTTTTATTGTTTAAATTGTATTTCTGAATCCAGAAATGAATTCAGCATGGTAAAACTCGAAGCATTAAGATTATACAGAATTAATCACTCAAATATAGAGATTCAACAAATTCTCACTAAATTTCAAACAAAATTAAACATCAAACAAAATTAATTCAAAAAAAAAAAAAACAAGGCACTGCTCTAAGTATGTGATAATTGCCTATGGGGCTGAACGGTCGCAGAACCAGATGAAGCCATGAAAATAATTGGGTCAGCCAGGAGAGGACCTAAAATGTGGGCTATATAAACCAAGATGAAGCCACTCTTAACATAAAGGAAGCCACTCCAAGTGATCCAACGCTTCACACAAAAACTCCGCATGGGAAGAAGAAAATCCCATCATGTTGTTTTACTGGAAAAACACTTCTTCTAACACGACGAAAATGTGTATACTATCCTCACGGACCTGCCCCTGTAAAGACAGCAATTGGAACAGGGATGGAAATGGGAACAGAACCAGAAACCGGTCTTCTGGTCAGTTTTCTGGTAACATACAGAGATTCTTAACAGGCCGAAATAAAAACTTGATATTTCAGAGATTTTAAAGTAATGCAGAGATTCTTAACAGGCCGAAATAAAAACTTGATATTTCAGAGTAATTTAAATAAGTTCAGAACTAACAGATTCTAGAACAATGTACGTTTGGATAATACCTTGATCTTTGTACTTTGTATACACTTCATTTAACTCATTATAATGAGAGTTAGTCATCTCACTGCGAAAAGGAAGAACAATAGAGAGGCTCAATCAGTCAAATTTAAAAAAAGGAATAATTTCACCAGCAAAACAAATAGCAATCCATATTTTTGCCATTTAATCACATAAATTCTATCCATTATGAAATCATTGCTACCATACTGAAGCAAAAGGGAAAATTACCATTGGGAGGCAACGTTGACAATGAGTAAAACCTTGCCCTTGTAGATGCTGAGATCCACATCATTACCCCTGATGTCCTGCATAAAATTTAACACTATTGCTTCAGGATATCTTATGCAAATGGGTTTACAGATAATAATATTAAAGAAATGAATTCAAAATGAATTAATATGAAGATAAAAATCACCTTGACTGTGAAGTCATAGACAGAGGAAGATTGTTCTGATGAGCTCCCAGTCATGGCTGTAAAATTAACAGATCAAAATCAAAATCTCAAAAAAAGATCAAAATCTCGAGGACGTCCCAGTTTGCACTTTAAGGGAGGAGTCGCGGGTTGAAGTGTGCCAAGGTTGGTCCGGGGAGTCACGGGTTCAAGTGTGCCATGTCATATCCGCGGATCTTCGTTCAGTGTCGTGAAGTCGTGGAGTCGGTTTATAAAAGATAAGTGGAAGGAAAAAGCCAGATTGTCGGAGCACTTAAAACGATAACTCGGAGAGTCTGATTGTCGGATCACGAATCGGAGCACTTAAAACGATAACTTTATATATTCATTTGTTTGAATATATAAAGTTCGAGAGATTCAACGATAACTACTTATCTCCCTTTATCTCCCTTTACAGTCGAGTAGCATTGAGCATTCAGCATTGTCGGAATCGAATGACGAATCGGATCACGAATCGGAGCACTTAAAACGATAACTTTGAATTTTTAAATTTTTTTAATTTAATATGACGACATTTCCCTTACACTAGGTTGTAGGACACCACTCAGCGCAATAACATTTCCCTTACACTAGGTTGTAGGACACCACTCAGCGCAATAATATGACGACATTTCCCTGACACTAGGTTGTATTCTAATGTAACGACATCTCATCTCCCTTACACTAGGTTGTAGGACACCACTCAGCGCAATAACATTCCAACCTATTCATATGCAACTGCTACTTATCTCCCTTACACTAGGTTGTAGGTTCTACTCAAGAAGTCTAATTACTTAGCTAACAAGCTACCTTTGTAATGTAATGTAACATGAAATAAGAAGTTGAATTTCACTATCATATTTGTCTTATAATTATAAACTGAAAGTTAAAAGATATAATTATATAAATGCACACGTTATGTGTAGTGAAGGTTTTTTGTTTTTTGTTATTTTTAATATAGTCTACATCACCTTAGTATTTGTTGTCCATTGGAAGTCTATGAGGAGATGTGGTTGAGATTTCTTAATCTATCTTCTTAAATCCATAATTAGACTCCAAAACTCCTCAAGATTCTTTATTGTAATATTTGATGATTATAGTTGTGTGAATTTAGTTATATATCATAACAAGGTCAATCATGGAAGAAATATTCAATTTTATTTTATTTCTTCCTTGAAATAGTAATAAAGACATTGATTACCTACTATGTAAAAAGTTAAAGGAAGCAAAGCAAAGCGAAATGGAGCTTTTCTGATCATTGATTAGCTCATTGTAATTAATATTCTCTCAAATTTGGATGTAGTTTTGGATATTGTGAGTATTAAGAAATTTACTTCCCTTTTTATTACAAGAAAGGTCAGTTTTTCTCTTTGAGTCATAGGGTTTCATAAGTTATAGGTTTTTATGTCTTCTTGCTATATTCATAACTCAAATTTTGATTTGAATAAGCTGAAGTTAGTTTGGCCTTGGTCTAGAGTCTTTGGGTTATGTGTTTATTATTATGATAAGTTGAATAAACCCTCATAGGTCATGTAATATCCCAAGGACGTGCCCCAGTTATATTATGAATTGTAATCATGTTTTGTAGGGTGGTGAGACAAGTTTATATGAGCTAGTGGGCTTATTTGTTTATTAGGCCAGAGAGCCTAAGTGTTGAAGGCCAGGAGCCTGATTTTGTACATGTAATGATGCACATTATTAATATAAAAACATCTTTGCGTGTGGACCGACCACGAAGAAAGAGTGATGGGGGACTAAGCTTCCACAAAGTCTGGGTAAGGGAGAGGGGGATGAAAGGTTGGGAGAAGGGCTAAGATTAGGAGCTTAAGACATTGGGGATAATAATTAAATATTATTCCAAAAGTTGTGTAAACGTTTATATTTTATCCTAAGTTTCTGGAAGGGGGATCATGTGCAAAATGGAGAGCATGCAACCCCAGGGAGATAGGTGTCGAACTGGGCGCATGCAGTTAAAACCAGAGAAGTGAGTCGTGTTGGGCGTTCGACCTTCCATTCTCCAGCCTCCATCTGAGTTCGCAGGTGTCCATGATCAACCTCTGTTTTTCGGTGTTATTCAAGGGGAATCCTTACCTGAACCATCAAAGTCTCTTCATGGGATATCTGTACACTCCTACACATTCCTAAACCTAGAATCGTGAGTTTGTCTTGTATGGCTGGTTGGGAAAACCGAATGTCCCGTAATTGTTGAGCCTTGCTATGATGTAGTGCCTGTCTATCACCATTTTAGGGAAGCCCGTGTTTGTGTTCCAAGTTGGATGTTGTAGTTGCGCAGGGTTTGACTGCATGTGGCCTGTTGGCCAGTGTATGTCGTGCTGAGCTTCGTGGTTGCCCGACTGTGTTGGAAACCGAGTTGAGGAAAACATGTTGTATGGCCTGTGTGTAACACTCTCTCCAGGTGGGGGAGGTGGTTACGATTGAAGAGGCAGGTCGCCAAGCCTGTGGGTGACTCTCTCCAGGTGAGAGAGTGCGTGAAGGAAGTGAGAACTCCTGGACGGGGTCCTATAGCTGCCACGGAGCTCAGAGACTTCCGGTCTGGTCTGTTGCTGAAGCCCAAGGCAAGGGAGGTTTAACAGTCGAAGGATTGTCCAGGTGACAGTGAAGTTTACTCTGATCATGTATAACAATATGTATATGTATATGTCTAAAATTAATCTGATCATTTGAAGTTTACTCACTTTCCTCGGTTGGTTGAAAGTATAGAGAGTATTATCGAGAAGGATCAATGTCAATCTATCTTCTTAAGTTTTTAGTATATTGACATAATTTGTAGATGATCAAAATTATGTATATGTGTATGTCTAAGATGAATTTGATCATTTTCAATTTAATTGGTTTCCTCAGTTTGTTGAGAACAAAGAGAGTATTATTCAGAAGTATACTTCATGAGTTACATGAGGAATAAGTTGAATAGAAATAAAGTAACAATGTTGAATGATGAAAAATGTGAATAATAAGAATGTAATCAATTACAAATAGTTTACATTGTGATCAATCTCAATCTATCTTCTTCTGCTTTTCTTATAGTCACACATGCTAGTTTTGCCATCTTTTGATATCGATCATATGAAAAGGGAGGTTGAAATTGTAGACCATTTAAAACTTTAACTCGATATATTACATAAGCAACATACCCTGTTTCTCTTGCCTCCCAATATTAATAGTAGCTTTCTCCAACGCCAATATTTGTGACTTATGGATTGTTAAAAGAAAGGAAATATTGAAATCAATGCAACACACACAAAATCTAATGTTGAAACACTAAAAGCAATGCATGTAGTTCAATGCATATAATTTCTAAGAATAAGAGGAGCCCTATATGAAATAAAGATAATATTGAAATCAACGCAACATAAACCAAATCTAATATTGAAACACTAAAAGCAATGCATGTACATGGAAATCAATGCATGTAGTTCAATGCTCCTCTTATTCTAATAAATTAAATTTTCATCACTAACCCCCTCTTAATTGGCATGACATTGGCTCATTTTCAATCAATGGGTATAACACTTTGGGTTTATTTGATATGGCATTTCCAACATTGTTCCCAAGAGGTAAAGCAGATTGGTTGCAACCACGAAATTGTAGCCTTGTATGAAAAAAATGAAATATTGAAATCGATGCAACACACACCAAATCTAATGTTGAAACACTAAAACAAATGCATGTACATAGAAATCAATGCATGCAATTCTTAGAAATACCACCATATACACTTAAAGTCAGTTTAAAATCGGTATATTCTAAAATCAATGCATCTCGTTAATCTAATTAAATTAAAATTAATGAATCTACTACAATCTATATTAATCTACATGATATGTCACCCTAATTTAGCCAATCAAGTCTCCACACAGGGATTAGAAATTGACATGTACATTGAAATCAATGCATCTAGTTAATATAATTACATGAAAACAACTTCTTAAAATATTTTGCAATTTGCTATCGTTGTTCTAAGAAATTATTTTTTTATCACTAAGGATTATCTTATTCTAAGAAATTAAATTTTCTTCACTAACAACCTCTTTAATTGTATGTTTTCATGTATGTGACTTGGAACTTAAAAAGTGCACCTTTGTATTTTACCAAGAAATTATATTTGAAATTGACGTGAACACTTAAAATTTGAAGTGCATGTATAACTTCAAAGAAGTATTAGTTATGCTTTGAGTTATAATATATCTAATGCATATGTGCATGCCATATTAAGATATTTAACACGGGGTATTTGTTGGATATATCCCTTAGTTGCTCCTCAGACAACTTCACTCTCCATAGAAAGTGCATGTATATTTTGGTTGGATAATTGATATTTTTTGATATATATAGATATGTGTGTGTAATGGAGTTTACTTACATGTGATTGTTCAAAGTGTAATTGAGTAGACTTGTATTTTTTAAATTTTTTAATTTAACATTACGTTATGTTGTAATGTGACTACATCTCCCTTACACTAGGTTGTAGGGCACCTCTTGGCGCAATAACATTCCAACATATTCATATGCATCTGCTACTTATAAGCTTCTACTCAAGAAGTCTAATTACTTACCTAACAAGCTACCTTTGTAATGTAACATGAAATAAGAAGTTGAATTTCACTATCATATTTGTCTTCACGTGAGCCATGGTTCTCCTTCAAACACTATTTTTCCTTTTATGATAAACTGAAAGTTAAAAGATATAATTATGTACATGCACACGTTATGTGTAGTGAAGGTTTTTTTTTTTGTCTACATCACCTTAATATTTGTTGTCCATTGGAAGTCTATGAGGAGATGTGGTTGAGATTTCTTAATCTATCTTCTTAGATCCATAATTAGAATGAAAAACTCCTCAAGATTTTTTATTGTAATATTTGATGATTATAGTTGTGTGAATTTAATTATATATCATAACAAGGTCAATCATGGAAGAAATATCCAATTTTATTTTATTTCTTCCTTGAAATAGTAATAAAGACGTTGATTACCTACTATGTAAAAAGTTAAAGGGAGCAAAGCAAAGCCAAATGTAGCTTTAGTGATCATTGATTAGCTCATTGTAATTAATATTCTCTCAAATTTGGATGTAGTTTTGGATATTGTGAGTATTAAGAAATTTACATCCCTTTTTATTATGAGAAAGGTCTGTTAACACATAGATTTGTAAGGGTCAAAAATTCATGTCAGTTTTTCTCTTTGAGTTATAGGGTTTCATAAGTTATAGGTTTTTATGTCTTCTTGCTATAGTCATAACTCAAATTTTGATTTGAATAAGCTGAAGTTAGTTTGGCCTTGGTCTAGAGTTTTTGGGTTATGTTGTTGTTATCATGACAAGTTGAATAAACCCTCATAGGTCATGTAATACCCCAAGGACGTGCCCCAGTTATATTATGAATTGTAATCATGTTTTGTAGGCTGGTGAGGGAAGTTTATATGAGTTGGTGGGCTTATGTGTTTATTAGGCCAGAGAGCCTAAGTGTTGAAGGCCGAGAGCCTGATTTTGTACATGTAATGATGCACATTATTAATATAAAAACATCTCTGCATGTGGACCGACCACGAAGAAAGAGTGATGGGGGACTAAGCTTCCACAAAGTCTGGGTAAGGGAGAGGGATATGAAAGGTTGGGAGAAGGGATAAGATTAGGAGCTTAAGACATTGGGGATAATAATTAAATATTATTCCAAAAGATGTATAAACATTTATGTTTTATCCTAAGTTCTTGGAAGGGGGAACGCGTGAAAAATGGAGAGCATGCAACCCCAGGGAGACAGGTGTCGACCTGGGTGCATGTAGTTAAAACCATAGAAGTGAGCCGTGTTGGGGGTTCGACCTTCCATTCTCTAGCCTCCGTCTGAGTTCGCGGGTGTCCATGATCGACCTCCGTTTTTTAGTGTTATTCAAGGGGAATCCTTACCTAAACCATCAAAGTCTCTACGTGGGGTCTCTGTACACTCCTACACATTCCTGAACCCGAAACCGTGAGTCTGTCCTGTATGGTTGGTTGGGAAAACCGAATGTCCCATAATTGTTGAGCCTTGCTATGATGTAGTGTCTGTCTATCACCAGTTTAGGGAAGCCCGTGTCTGTGTTCCTAGTTGGATGTTGTAGTTGCGCAAGGCTTGACTACGTGTGGCCTTCTAGCCAGTGTATGTTCGTGCTGAGCTTCGTGGTTGCTCGACTGTGTTGGAAACTGAGTTGAGGAAAACATGTTATCTGGCCTGTGTGTAACACTCTCTCCAGGTGGGGGAGGTGGTTACGGTTGAAGAGGCAGGTCACCAAGCCTGTGGGCGACTCTCTCTAGGTGAGAGAGTGCACGAAAGACGTGAGAACTTCTAGAGGGGGTCCTGTAGCTACCACAGAGCTCAGAGACTTCTGGTCTGGTCTGTTGCTGAAGCCCAAGGCAAGGGAGGTTTAATAGCCGAAGGACTATATAGGTGACAGTGAAGGTGTATACTCCTGGGGTGGGACATGCATGTGGGGAATGAGGCTCTGTGAGCAGTGGGTGTAAGTGAATCCTGGGAGAGAATCCTTCCTTAGTAATTGTGTGTATTCCTGTTGACCTTGCCTAGCCTAGGATTCCTTGCTCGGTGGAGCTTAGTCCCATCTGGGGGGTGACCTACTGTTGAGAGTGATGGGCAACGCGGTCTAAGGATGGGAGGTTTGTGGAAGGTCTACACGCAATTGGTGGTGTTACCATCATTCCAAAATATAAGTATCAGCATGTTCCTGTAAAATGATGTCGCTGGAGCAGGCAATTAGCACTGCTCTTGTCTTTCTCCCCTGCAGTTTGAGATAGTCCTTTATTATCACCAGAAAAGGACACTTGGAAGCCTTTTAAAGTCCCCCCAACTAAGTTGTGAACATCGTTGTTGGAATTGAATCACACGTGGGTCCTCTTTGAACGATAAATTTGAACTGAAAACATAAGGAAATTTGTGATTAGGACTTCTAATTATCATTGTTTGCATGCTTTTATTATATTAATATTCATTTAGGTGACTTCCACCACATGGGACTTCTAGTAAAGAAAAGAGTAGGTATATTTATATATCCAAAAGATAAGTGGAAGGAAAAAGCCCGTATTGTTATATATATGTTTTGAAAGGAAAATGTGTGCACATATCGATTCATTTGTTTGAGAAAAAGTTCGCAGTTTGAGAGATTCGATCCCTCTCAGTGCTTAATAGATCTGGGGTTAAGATGGATCTGTAGAAATTTCAATACAAATTAAGTATTTCCTACGATTCTCCTGATCTAACAATTATATGCCACTGTTAAATACAGAATCGCTTCTACTATTATTCTTGTAGAAAATTAAACCATGATCACAAAGTGAAATATAAAGAACACATAACACAAAAGTTTTACTGGGAAAGAGTAAAGCTAAAAACCCTACTATCATATGTTATGTATATCATCGATCATGAAAAAATATCATACAAAACTCTAATCCAAGATCTCTCAGTAAAATACAATCTCACACTATCATACAAAAACTCAACAAACACATGTGCTAATTTCTGTCTCCAGACAACTTGCCTCCTCTGCACAATCCCTGCAACATAATTCTCACAATTGAATTCGAATTGCCTAGTTTGCACATGATCATAAGCATATCCACTACATGTGTGATTGCATGAGTGCACTTCACTCAAATCACAACTGATAGCCAAACTGTCCCTTTCACCTGTTATCTCAAATGGGTCTCCACTAGATATGACATGCATGTAGTTAATCGTGGTGAATCTTCAGTTGCATGTGAGTTCACTGATTTGAATTAATGAATAATTAATTCACTGAACTCTCACTAGTGCAAGTTTAGTTACAACTAGTACAACTGAGCTTAACTCACTTAACTACACTTATAATTATGTTACAACTCCAAATCACTTAGTTATAAATGAGATAATAGATTAATATTTATTGTCAAATTTATTTAAGGGAAAAGTAAATTAGACACATGTTTCTTGTTGACTTTTCAACACTCCCTCTCAACAAGAAAGGGATTATCTTTCACCCCAATCCTGTCTCTATGATATTCAAATTTTCTCCTGGTGAGCGCCTTCGTCAGAATGTCTGCATCCTGATCTTCCGTAGGAATGTATTGAAGCAACATGATCTTCTGCTGCACACAATCTCTGAGATGATGATACTAGATACTTATATGCTTAGATCTATCATGAAACACAGGATTAATCGATAGTTTAATGCAACTCTGATTATCACAATGAATCATTGTCAGATCTAAATGAGAACCAAACAAATCAACCAAGATCTTTCTCATCCAGATAGCCTCACATGCAGCTTGACTTGTTGCCATGTATTTTGCTTCCACTGAACTAAGTGCCACGGATCTTTGTTTCCTGTTGTACCAAGAAACAATTGTAGATATGATACTAAAGATCCCCCCTGATGTGATCTTTATGTCCGTTGGGTTTCCTTTCCAATCTGCATCTGTGAAGCCATGAAACTTCACCTCATCCATCTGTCAGTACCATAATCCATACTTAGATGTGCCTTTCAGATATCTCAGGACATGCTTACCTACATTCCAAAATAGTTTGGTAGGATTAACCATCGCTTGACTTAGTTGGTTAACCGCATAACAAATGTCCAATCTCATGTTCACTAAATATATTAGTGAACCTACTAACTGTCGATAGACAGTAGCATCCACTACCTCTCCAGAAGTAGCATCCTCTTTCCTCCAGTTTCCTGGAAGAGGAGTATCCATGGGTTTGCAGCCCTCCATCTGAAACTTACCCAGTATCTCCCTTGCATACTTTCCTTGAGACACAAAAAGTTCACCATCTCCTTGCCATATTTCCAATCTAAGGAAATAATGAAGAAGGCCCAAATCCTTCATCTCGAACTCCTTTGGAAGGTCATCCTTGCATGAGTGTATCAACTGCTCATCACCAGGCAGTATTAAATCATCAACACAAAGAACAATGATTAAGATCTTACCCTCCACCACAATTTGGTATAGATTTGCATCTGCTTAACTTTTGGTGAAGCCTAATCTGGTGAAATAGTTGTCTATCCGAGTGTACCAAGCACGGGGTTCTTGCTTCAACCCATACAGTTCTCTCTTGAGTCTGCACACATGTGACTCCCTGTCAAAGGTCTCAAAACCTTCTGGTTTCTCAATGTACACTTCTTCCTCAAAGATCCCATTGAAGAACACAGTTTTTACATCCATCTGATGAATGCGCCAGCCCATCTGTGCTGAGAGTGCAGGGATGGATCTTATGGAAGAGTACCTTGCGACAGGTTCAAAGGTTTCATCATAATCTATCCCCTCAATCTGTGAGAAGACCCAGGCCACAAACCTAGCCTTGTATTTTTCCACACTCCCATCAGCAGCTTGCTTTACCTTGTAGATCCATCTCGAACCTACCACTGATTTGTCAACCGGTCTTGGGACAATTTCCCATGCACTGTTTTTGACAATGGAGTCATATTCCTCCACCATAGCATCAACCCAAGTGGGATCCTGCACTGCTTCTTGAAAGGAATATGGTTCAGTCACAATACATTTTCTCATGAGAGCCATGTATCCAAAAAATTGATCAGGAGACTGTCTCTGTCTGCACTATGAAGTAGGGGCTCCTACATTCTGTGCAACATCTAGTCTCAATCTGTCAGCTTCCGTGGTGCACTTTCTGCCATTTCTGATGGATGGATCTGCTTGAGTGGTTTCCTCCACTCCATGAACCTCCTCATGTGGCTGATCCACATCTCGAGACTCATCTTTGGGAACCAACAGTTGCTCTTCTACATGCAAGTCTAGCTCCCTCTCAAGCGACAACTGCATGGCTTTCCCCTCATTGAATTTTATATCCCATCGCATAACAGTCATCTTAATGTTCGGAAAATACACACTGTTATAACCCTATAATTTATAGAATCAATTGGTGACTGAAAATTTTATCCTTTTATTGTTTTGGTTCTCAAATGATTTTTCATTCTGCAAATAGTTTGAGAAAAAGAGAAAATAAAAGAAAGAAAAAGAAAAAGAAAAAGAAAAGAAAGAAAAAGAATAAAAGAGGGCATAAAAGAAATTTAAATAAATCCCCATGCAATAACAATGACTTGGTCCATACAGTTTAAGCATGGCCAAGTCCTTTAAATTGATGTTG